>VZQC01006021.1:642697-655334 GCA_009823505.1 Rhizomys pruinosus | reverse complement strand
AAAAAAATGGGTCTATCGTTTTCTTTTTTGGTTGTTTTCTTTCCTTTTTTGGTATTAAAATGATGTTGGGTTCATAGAGAGAATTTGTGAGATCTCCCTCGGTTTCTGTCATTTTGAATAATTTGAGTAATATGCTTGTAGGTCTTCATTAAGAGACTTGTAGAATTCTGGTCCTGAGCTTTTTTATTTGGGAGGTTTTTATTTGGGGGATTTTTTTTTTTTTTTTTTTTTTTTGGTATTTTTTGAGACAGGGTCTCCCTTTAGTTCCAGATGGCCTGGGGCTCGCTTTGTAGACTAGGCTGGCCTTGAACTCACAGAGATTTGCTTGCCTCTGCCTCCGGAGCTGTGGGATTAAAGGTGTGTGTCACCACGCCCAGTGGGAGGTTTTATATTACTGTTTCAATTTCCTCATAGGTTGTGGGTCTGTTTAAGCTGTCGATCTCTTCTTGGTTAAGTTTGGTTCTTTCCATGATTTCAGATATTCATCCATTTCTCTTAGGTTTTCAAATTTAATAGAGTATAGGTTTTCAAAGTACTCGCATATAATTGCCTGGATCATTTTATTATCTGTTGTGATATTTCCCTTTTCATCTCTAATTTTGTTGATATGGAGTTGCTCTTTCCTTCTTTTGGTCAACTGGGCTAGAGGTCTATCTATCTTGTTTATTCTTTCAAAGAACCAGCTTTTGAATTCATTGATTATTTGTATTGTTGTCTTTGTTTCTAGTTTGTTGATCTCTGCTCTGATTCTTGTTATGTATTTTTGTCTGTTGGGTTTAGGATTCATTTGTTGTTGTCTCTCAAGTGTTTTGAGTTCCAATGTTAGGTTGTTTATTTGTTCTCTTTTTTTTTTAATGTAGGCACTTAGGGCTATCAGTTTCCCTCTTAGGACTGACAGTTTTAAAAATGTCCCATAGGTTTTGTTGTGTTGTACTGTCCTTTTCATTTAATTGAAGGAATACTTTTGTTTCTTCATTCCTTCCTTGGCACATTAATTATTAAGGCATGTGTTGCTTAGTCTCGATGAATTTTGCAGACAGTAGGGCTGCTTCTGTGTTTATATTAAGCTTTATTGCATTGTGGTCTGATAGAATACATGGGGTTATTTCAATATATTTTTGGATTTGTTTAGATTTGTTCTGTGTCCAAGAATGTGGCCAATTTCAGAGAACATTCCATGGGTGCTGAGTACAAAATATATTCTTTGGTGTTTGGGTGGAATATTTGATACATGTTTGTTAGATCCATTTGGTATATTTTATTGTTCAGTTAAGATGTCTCTCTGTTTATTTTTGTCCAGGTGACCTGTCTAATGGGCACAGTGAGGTCTTAAAGTCCCATACTCTTAGTTTGTTTGGATTAATCTGTTCCTTAAAGTCCAGTAGTATTATGTTTATGAAGTTTGATGCATGAGCTTTTGGTGCTTATATATTTATGATTGTGAAGTCTTCGTGGTTAATTGTTCCTTTTATAAGAATGTAATGACACTTTTCATCTTTTTCTGATTAGTTTTAATTTGAAGTCTATTTTGTCTGATATTAGAATAGCAACTCCTGCTTGCTTCCTAATACCATTTTTTTCCATTTATTTCCATATTTTTCCATTCTTATGTATAATGATTTTTTGGTCTTTTCGAGACAGGGTCTCCCTGTAGCCCCAGCTGTTCTGGAACTCACTCTGTAGACCAGGCTGGCCTTGAACTCACAAAGATCCACCTGCCTCTGCCTCCCAAGTGCTAAGATTAAAGGCGTGTGCCACCATGCCCAGCTTAATTTAAAAAAAATATTTTTATTGAAGTTATTTTGCATTTCATGCAATATTTCTCAGTCCAGTTTAGATTCATTGTCCTTACCATGTCCCCATCCTACCCGAGTTCATTCATTCTGTCTTACAAGTCTTGCATATTTTTCTCAGAATTTTTAAAGATTTTCTCTGCAGAGGTTTATTGTTTTGGGCAGAAATTTACTGTTTCCATCACTTCCTTGAATCAGTCCTTTTGTTGTTGTTGTTCCCTCCAATTTGTATGGTTCCAAATTATGCATATATATGCATATTTATATACATATATATCAATATATCAAAATTATATCTGAAAATAAATTGCATGTTAATTCTAACACATGTTTTGAAATTCACATTCCCTCCCCTTAATATTGTATTAATCTAAATATGTGTACATACCCTCCACTCATATACCAAAATTACAAAGTCTGAAATTAGGTAGTTGGTTAATTCTAGAGCCCATTAAGTGATTCATATTATAAAAACACAGTTGCTTTCAGATAATAAGAAATATAACATTATGTTGCTCAGTTTGCCTTACAACTAGGGATATGGTAGTAGCATCTACAAATGAGGGCTACTATTCATCGTTTGTTTTTCTGGGAATGTGTTACTTTACCTAACATAATTGCTTCTAGAACCATCCATTTACCTGCAAAGTTCATGAAGTCATCTTTTTTTTACCACTACATAGAACTCCATTCTGTATATGTACCACGTTTTCCTTATCCACTCATCAGTTGAGGGACACTTGAATTGCTCCCAGCTTTTCACTATTGTGAAGTGACCTGCAGTAAACATAGATGTGCATGTATGTCTGTGATAGGATGAGTCCTATGGGTATATACCCAGGAGTGGTATGAGTGATCAGGTAGTTTAAAAAGACTCATTTTGAGTCTTTTAAGGGTTCTCCACAGTGCTTTCCATAAGGGTTGTATGAATTTACATTCCCACCAGCAGTAGATGAGTGTGCCCCTTTCCCAAAACCTCTCCAACATTTAGTATCTTTGGTTTTCTTGATCCTAGCCACTCTCTACTTAATTTTTTGAGTGAGTAATTTGTTTTCTTACTTCTTAGTTTTTTTAGTAGTTTATATATTCTGGTTGTTAATTCTCTGTCAGGTGTATCACTGGTGAAGATTTCCTCCCACTCTGTGGGTTTCTTTCACTATACAGAAGCTTTTGAGTTTAAAGAGTTCTCACTTGCAAATTGTTGACCTTATTTTCTGTGCCGGCACTGTCTGATGTAGAAAGTCATTTCCTATGCCTATGTGTTGTAGATTACTGCCAAAGTTTTCTTCTATCGCCTTCAGAGTTTCCAGTTTCTCATTGAGGTCTTTGATGCATTTGGAGTTAATTTTTTTACAGGGTGAGAGATAGGGGTTTTATTTTATTATTCTGTAATTGGTTATCCAGTTTTGCCAACACATTTTTCTGAAGATGCTATCTTTCTTCCATTGAGTCTTCTTGGTGCCTTTGACAAATATGAAGTGGCTGAAATTGCATGTGCTCAGGTTTTGATCTTCAATTTTGTTCCATTGGTCTACAGGTCTGTTTTTGTGCCAGTAGCAGACTCTTTTTATAACTATAGACCTGTAATATAGTTTGATGTCTGGTAGAGTAATCCCCTGTATTGTTTTTTTTTTTTTGCTCAGGGCTGCTTTGGCTATTTGTGTTCTTTTGTTTCTCCATATGAATTTAAGCACATATATTCATAAGTCTGTGTATTAGCTGTGATAAAATCACTATGACCAAGGGAACTTCCTTTTGTAAAGGAAGAGTTTATTTGAGCTTATAATTAAGAGTCCATTGTGGTGGGAAGGCATGTGGCAGGAGCTGGAGCAGGAAGCTGAAGTTCACATCTTCCAGTGAACATGGGAAGCAAAGAGAGAGAGGGAAGCTGGAGCCTGGATGGCTTGTTGAACTTACTAAGCCCACCCCTGTGATGTACTACCTCCAGCATGGCTAGACCTTGAAGATCTCCCAAAATATCACCACCAACTGGGGACAAAATGTCTGAATACTTGAAGGCTATGGCGAACATTCTCATTCAAACCACCACATTCCACTCCTTGGTCCCCATAGGCTCATGAACATATAAAATGCAAAATGCATTTAGTCCAACCTTAAAAGTCTCCATAGTCATTACCAGTCTCAATTCTATTCAAAAGTCTACAGTCCAAAAAGTCTACTGAGTCCCAGGCCAATATCTTAACTGTAAACTCCTGTAAAATCAAAAGACAAATTACATACCCCTACCATACAATGGAATCAAATACACATTCTCATTCCAAAAAGGAGGAATAGAGGAATAGTGAGGAAATATAGGACCAAAACAAGACCAAAAACACCAAATCCATTAGCTCCACATGAGACTTCTGGGACTTTACTTCCAAAGCAGTTAGATGGCTCAGCTCTTCCAGCTTTTCATGCAAGATATATCTCTTTCATAGGTTGGTACCACTCCCTGTATGCAGCTCCCCTTGGCAAATATTTCACAGCCCTGGCATCTCGAATGTCTTCTTGGGGTCTCCAATGCCAACCAGGCTTTACCTTCATGGCTTCACACAATGGCCTATCAGGGCCTTCTTTATGCAGGGACACCTGTGCTGCACTCTTCCTGGCCTCAGTGGCTCTCTGAAACAGTGGAGGAAGAACTGATGACCCCTTCACTATTGCATCCTTTGTGCCTCTAAAGCAAGAACCAAGTGAATGAAACTGCAGAGTTTAGCTACAAGTTTGGGATAGACTTTGTCCTACTTTAACCATATTCACAACTTTCACTGCCCTGGAATTATTGGAGCAGAAAACACTTTTCAGTATTTTCTTTTCAAAAGTTGAAGGCTTAGCTGGGTGTGGTCTTCCCCTGAAGTTACTGTTTCTATTGTTTACTCGTAAATGTCTAGGCCTCTCCTTAATCACTTTAATCTCCTATTAAAGGGATCCTCTCTTTCACATGCCTTGGTTCTAACATTAATCTCCCTAGTGCACTTTCTCAATCCAAACCGTACATTCTGCATTCTTTTCTGCCCCATTTGCTCTTTTTCACTGTAGATCTGTATAATATTCACCATAATAGTTACACCACCATTTCTATGTTAAGCTTTCTTGAAATATCCTCCACCAAAGAAATTAGTCCATTGCTTTTCAACTTACCCTCAGGCAAGCATTAGGACTGTGGGCAAACTCTAGCCAGACTCTGACAAAATATCCCAGTTGTTGCTTATGTCTTTATTTTTCCTCTAGAAATACATTTTTCTCAGCAGCACTGCTTTCTTCTACACCTCTACTAGAATGGGCCATTAAGCTCTGCTTACAGTAGTCAACAACTTTTCCAGACCAAAGTTCCAAAGTCTTCCACATTTCTCCAAACACCCACATGGTCAGGTTCTTCACAGCTAACAGCTCTGGTACCAAAAAATTTATCACTCGCTTTTCTATTGCTGTGATAAATACTATAAAAACTTATAAAAGGAAGAGTTTATTTGAGCTTACAATTGACAGTTCCAGGGAATTAGAGTCCATTGGGGTGAGGAGGCATGGTGGTAGGAGCTGGAGCAGGAAGCCAAGGTTCACATCTTCCAGTGAACATAGGAAACAAAGAGAGAGAGGGCACCTGGAGCCTGCAAGGCTTGTTGAACTCACTAAGCCTGCCCCCAATGACATACTCCTTCAGCATGGCCACATATTCTAAGAACTCCTAAAACAGCACCACCAACTGGGGACAAAATGTCTGAATACTAGTATCCTATGGGGGACATTCTCATTCAAACCACCACAGTCTGTGAAGAAACTCATGCGGATTTTAATTGAGATTGCATTAAAACTGCATATTAATTCAGATAGAGTGGATGGTGTCTGCCCTTGAGGGTGAGATGTTTCTTATAGGCAACAAAAAGATGGATTCAATTTTTAAATTTATGGGGCCCANTACTAGTACCAAGGAAAATAAGGAAGAAGAAAACACGGGCACATTTCAAAAAGAGCAACATGCTTTGTCAGAGATGTGGTATCCTGATTTTTAAAATGTGCATAAATTTAAGGTTAAACTTTCAAGTAACAAAGAATGACAAAAATTTTGGAATGTACTACAGAATATGGAATGAAAATATAAAGAATAATTGTACTGAAATCAAGTATATGAATGTGTCTTTTATATTATTTTTATTTTTAAAAATTAAGTAATCTTTAAAAACTGCATTTATTATTTTTATTTTGTTTGTTTGAGTGTATCATCTGCATGTATATAAGTGCATTCACGTCGTGCAATGCCCACAAAGGTCAGAAGAAACATTAGATCCCATGAAACTGGAGTTATAGACAGTTGTTAGCCTCTATGTGGGTGCTGGGAACAGAACCTGAGTTTCTGCAGGAACAGTCAGTGCTCTTAATGGCTGAACCATCTCTCCATCCCCCAAACTGAAGTAATCTTAAACTTGATTTATTCTTACTTTTCTGAAGCAAATTACATGGTTTTTTCCAAAATATTTCAAATTAATCACACCACCCGTATCTCCTACAATCATGTTCAATTCTGACACTAACTACTTGGAGTTAGGATGAAATTCCACAAGGTAAACACTGACCTGAGACTGCCCTGTTTCACATGACCTGCTTACTTTTCAGGTGTTGCCTGTGCATGTGACCAAGTAGAGGGTTTCGATAATTCTATACAATAACTCACAGAACTCAGGTAAGCACCTTCCATTCTATAACAGCATTTCTTTAGTACTAAGCTTGAAATTCAAGAACATACAAATGAAAAAAAAAAGTGTATAGGTCAGGGTGTAACCAGAATACCAGAGCTCAGGCTGCATGTCGCATACAGATGCCAAAAACGGAGAACCAGGAATTGAATCATTGCAGTTTATTCACAGAGCTGTTGAACTGAAAAGAGAATAGATTAATAAGTAGAGATCCATCATAGATCTCTTAAATCAGAAAATTACATAGGGAATGGGAACAAATAAGTCAGTCTTTCCAACATTTCATCTTTTCCCCTTTGCTCAGGTGGTCAGATTTGTCTCTGAGATTTATGTTGTTTGTGATTCTCTGCTTATTGTTCCTGTACTTTCCCCACTTTGTCTCGCCCTACATAGTACAGTTTGTAATTCGCCAAGGCTACTAATCTACACATTCATTTTCAGTCACCATGGGATGACATTGACATTAAAGTTTACATCAGAATAAAGAAACCATAAGCATATATATATATATATATATATATATATATATACATATTGTAAGTATATATGATGAGCTACTTACAATATATACATATTGTAAGTAGCTCATCATATATATATATCATCATATATATATATGATGAGCTACTTATATATATATATATATATATATATATGATGAGCTACTTACAATATGTATGTCCACAATCTTTTATACAATATACAATATGGAGCACAAATATGTTGCTCCTAAAATACAGAATATAATGTTACCCCATTTGTTTTTTTCCTGTCTTACATCAAAGAGGTACAGAGGAAAAGACTTGAAGCATTTTTTTCCAGTCATATATTAATGTGTTATCAGCTTACCAATGGAATTCCATCATTGAGGTATCATCATGTAGTCATGTTTACCTAAATAGTTGGCTAGGACAGAAGAGATGGCTCAAGGGACACTTGCAGCATAGCATGGTGGCTAGAATTGAATCCCCAAGAACCTCCGTTAAGCCAGAGATGGTACTGTGTGCCTATACTCTTTCTATTCTTTTTTTGTTTTTGTTTTTATTTTTTATGTTATGAATGTACTGTCTGCATGTAGGTTTGTACACCTGTGTCGTGCAATGCCGCGGAAGTCAGAAGACCGTGTCAGATTCCCCTGGAACTGGAGTTAAAGACAGTTCTCAGCCACCATGTGGGTGTTGGCGATTGAACCTGGGTTCTCTGCGAGAGCAGACGGCGCTCCTAACCGTTAGGCCATTCTCCAGCACCAAGAAATCTTTCTATTCTTGGACATTGCTTTCCATTCTAGAATTATTGTCCTGGAGTCTATCCCTCCCACCCCTTGTGGATGCGTTACCCTGCCCTTCTGTCTGTTCTTGTTCTCATTTTCTTTGCATCCCTCTCCTCCTGTAATCACTGTGTTATGAAATGTCTGGTGCATCCTAACCTCATCTCCAATGTAACAGTGATAGTTAGGAAAAACGGATTTGTTACAAGAATGCCCTTAACATCACAACACATTGAAAATCCACTTAATCTGTATTCAGTAAGATACATGCACGGTTTAGGTTTCAGAGAAAAACTAATAATGCACTTTCCATATTTTAAAGAAAACTTATAGTTATATGTAGCACCAAGTCTGACCATAATATTTGTCTTAAATAAAGTATGAAAGGATAAAACTGCCAAACAATTTACATCTACAGCCAAAACAGTATTGTAGCAAGCTGCAATTCATTTTAAGGGTTTGGGAAACAGCACAGTTGGTAGTGTGCTTGCCCAGCATACACAAAACTGCGTTTGATCTCCAGCTTGCATAAAAGAGCACCATCCTGTACTGTTCTAGTCACAGTACGTGGGAGGTAATGACAGTAGTATCAGAGGTTCCCAGTTCTCTTTGCCTACAAATTTAGTTCAAAGCCACTCTAGAATACATGAACCCAATTTGGAAAAAAAATCATTTTGGAAATTTTTGTTGAAATAATTCTGCAAATGTTCAACCATATCTATGGCCAACCATATAATGATGGGCAGTCAGAGGTATCAAATGTCAGAGGAGGAATCCAGGGTCCCTTCCTCAAGAATCCAATTTAATAAAAGGTGAAAAAGTTTCCAATGTGAGTACTTTTAAAAGGCTTAAAAAAAAAAAACTGGTGCATGCATATAAAAACAGCAGTCATTCATTTTCATGTTTTATATAAAACAGAGGATTTCAAAGGAACTTTATGTTTTCAGGGCAGCTGCAGGCTTTCTGCCCAGACTTCCCAGGGATATGCACATACATTGTCCTCTGCTTTAAGGAGCACTTCAGAGGGAAAGTTGGAGAAGCTGTGGTTCTCTTGAAAGAATAATAAACTTAGTGCGAGAGGAACTGAGAACTAATTCTTGCCTTTATATTTACTAGCTATGTCGCCCGAACTTTGAAAACCTCAGTTTCTCCTTTAAAATAGGACATAGACTACAGGCTTCATATGCAGATGAACTGCAGTGATATTCATACACCTGGGAAAACTGTTAACATTTTCATTAAAAAAACTGATCTACAACAAGCTTAGGAAACATAAATAAAGCACATATATTGAACTAAAGATGCTACCTAAATATTCTGGTTACACTGAGTTTTGCATACATCCCTTGATATAGAACTTGGAACTGTTTTGCTGTCTCTTGAGTTACCCTCTTCCAAATTCTCTCACAGTTTTGATCATTAGTCTTGCTTTAGGAATTGGCATTTGTAGTTGTTATGTCTTATTTAAATGACAAATACCCCTGAGCTATTCACGGAACAGTTTTCTTCTAGTACCTTCTACCTACAGATTTTTAGTAAAAATTTCCTAAATAAGCAAATACATTAATGAGTAGCTAATCGGCCATTATAAGAGATACTCTGGCTTATGTTTTTGCTTTCAAGAATGAGGCTGTTTGAATACTCTTGCCTTTATCATGACCTAGTTTTGTATTTTTAGGTGAATTACATGGGACTCAAGGTGATTGTGTAAAATAGTAGGACTACAGTTATGTCATATATTATGCATACTAAAATGGCTGTGTATGCTCAGTGTTAGCAATAAATTCTAACTTCTATCAAAATATTTTTATAAATGAAAAAGAAGAAAGCCCATCAGTATTTGATATGTTTAATATTATTTTATATGAAAGATCACATTGTCCTTCCAATTTCTTTTTTTTTAAAATTTTATTTATTTCTGTATGTGTATGAATGTACTGTCTGCATGCAAGTCTGTGCACCCGTGTCGTGCAATGCCGCGGAGGTCAGAAGAGGGTGTCGGATTCCCCTGGAACTGGAGTTCTCCTGGAATTGGAGTTTCAGACGGTTCTCAGTCGCCATGTGGGTGCTGGGGATCGAACCCGGGTCCTCTGTAAGAGCGGTCGGCGCTCTTAACCGCTAGGCCATCTCTTCAGCCCTGTTCTTCCAATTTCAAGAACTCATGGCTTTATATTTTATTCTAGAGCTAATATTTCATGAATGGCCTTAACTGGAAACTGCTATTTTTGATGAGATGTGTTCCTCGCTTTATTGCTCTGGGGTGTTTGTTTGTTTGTTTATCTGTTTTTCAGCTCTTCTCCAAGGATGAACATTGAAAGATCCAGATTTTTACTTTCTCACTTACTGTTTCATTCTTCCTCCCCAGTTTCTAAATAAATTTGCACAACACCTTTACATGAATATATCTCATTTTTATTGTGTCTTATTTTTTATTTTAATAGTCTTCAAAGACGTGCTTTAAAATTATCATCTTCACTTTTAATTTAGTTTCCATGTTAAATAAATGAATAGAAAGTTATGGAAGTTTTAATTTAATTTCTTATGAAATTTAAGTACTCAATATGTTATCGATTGCTTCAAAATGTTTCCATAACTGAATACATTACAATAGAGGTATATTTATTCAGACAGTTTGGGAACTTCCTTACTTCAGGACCATCATGATCATAAAGAGGTAGCCTGCCGAGGAGATTTTTCTCACTCTCTGGATATTTTAGGAAGTGGCTGGGGCATTCAAATAATTTCAGTCTTCAATGGTAATTCCCTGATGCAAATAGGGATGCATTCTGATTAATCCCAAGAAGTTGGGCCAATTTTCTATTCTTTTTAGAACACTAGAAAATGGGAAAAAAATAAGCCTTTTCATACTCAGAAAATATAAAACACGCTTTCATATTATTTTAGTTCCAAATACTTGATTATTAAAATAAATTTAAAATAAGACACTTTCAAAAATATTCTGTTCCAGTTTCTAACCTAGTAATCAAAACAGACAAATACCAAATTCTGGGTTTTTATTAGAGATGTATATGTTCTTTTTTGACATATATAATGGCATGCATATTTATATGTATACATCACTAGGTAAAGTATGTGCATGGATTATACCAGTCAGCAAAAAAAAAATAAATAAATAAATAAAAATAAATGCCTGAATATTCAATGAAATCGGTTAAGAACACAATCCTAATGATCAGTATGATATTGAGCCTTGAAATTTGAATAATTTATAGAAGTTTTCTTTCTGAGCCAGCAGAGCTTTCTAAATAAATCAAGCATGTGACTATACAATATGAAGAGAAGAAGGTAAAGTGCAAGACATTATGAAGTTCAGATCATGTAGCACTATGTGGTCTAACCACAGAGATATGACCCAAACAAGAGAGCAAATAAACCTCTTTCGATACATGTTAGATAAAAAACTTCTGTTACAAAAAACATTACTAACATATCCAGTCTAAGTATTGTGACTTACAGAGCATAAAAATCTGAGTGATGTTTCCTTTACTGATGCCATTTTTTTGTCCAATTTTAACATGTTTTATCTGAGTATGTTTTTTTTTTTTCTTTTAGAAGGAAATGTAAAGAATTAATTCAATTCCCACGGAACTCCTTACTTGTGTACTGTCCATAAAAATCTGCCCTCTGAAACCATGATCCAAACATACAGTTCAAATTATGAGATGGTAAAAGATATCCTTGAACTCATCCTAATATAAACCCCACCTGGAACTAACCATGTGATGGATTAGCATGAAACTTATTAAGGATGATTTTGAAATGTTTTCAGGAAACAATAGCAACATGGGGCTATAAGAGGTGAAAGTAAAGAAATTTTAATTAAATTTACCTTTTGTTTTGTCTGTTTTATAGGGATGTATTATGATTAATGAATCAACTTGTAAGTAACCAGCAATTATTAATTACCACACTGAAAGATACACTAATACATAAAACGCAGGGAGAATTTTTTAAAGCACACAATCTTATGAAACCCTAAGTAGAATAAAAAAAATATTTCTTGAAGTGTATATCAAAATTGCTAAACCTTTATCAGTTGTTGGAGTCTAGGATGAAATCATTTAGAATAAAACAGAGCTCAGGAGTTCTGAAGCAGCTAGGGGCCCAGACAAGGATGAGCAGCTGAAAACAGCGGGTTCACCAAACTCTGTCAATTAGAACAACCAAATGGGATTAGGAAAATAATCTTGGACAGACTTCATTTACGGTTATCTGCTTTCCTCTAGTTATTGCCTGCTTTATTCAAGACCGAAATGTATCTGTGATTGTTATCTGTCTTACTTGTTGTTACTAAGATTTCTGTGTGCTTTCAACACGGTCAACTGCCTTCCCTCAATTTTATCTATGAAGACTACTCCCCCATCCACTCTGTATGATTAATTTCACTGTCCTTGGAATCCTGGCTTTCTAAGACTCCTGCTTTTCACTATAAACTTATAACAAAGAAAAATAAACCAGGTTTGCAAGAGACAAGTCTCCCAGAAGCGTATCTGTAGGTATTCTCTGGCTTGCTCCTTGCTAGGCTCCCAGGGAGCTATAGTTGGGTCAGTGCTGGAGTGGGTCCTGGCAATCATTTTCAAGGCCATTCCTACTCCATCCCTATTCCCGTAAGTCTGAGTACCCTTCCTCCTGGTCTGTAAACCCAATTGTTCCTGCAGGTCTTTTTTCAACTAATCCTTTTAGGACATTAAACATTTTTACCATCTATCCCAAAACTATTAACTATTTATTGCCTCCTCCTCTACTTTTTTTTTTTTAAACACACTTTACCATTTATGGAAGTGTGGTTTCTTTTTTTAAAAGTGTATGGATTTTTAATTGGAATTATTATTTTTTTTGGTCTTTCTTTTTTTTTTTTTTTT
>VZQC01006021.1:571584-637284 GCA_009823505.1 Rhizomys pruinosus | reverse complement strand
TTGTGCTCTTTCTATTTTTTTTTTTTTTTTTTTTTTAATGTAGGCACTTAGGGCTATCAGTTTCCCTCTTAGGACTGACAGTTTTAAAAATGTCCCATAGGTTTTGTTGTGTTGTACTGTCCTTTTCATTTAATTGAAGGAATACTTTTGTTTCTTCATTCCTTCCTTGGCACATTAATTATTAAGGCATGTGTTGCTTAGTCTCGATGAATTTTGCAGACAGTAGGGCTGCTTCTGTGTTTATATTAAGCTTTATTGCATTGTGGTCTGATAGAATACATGGGGTTATTTCAATATATTTTTGGATTTGTTTAGATTTGTTCTGTGTCCAAGAATGTGGCCAATTTCAGAGAACATTCCATGGGTGCTGAGTACAAAATATATTCTTTGGTGTTTGGGTGGAATATTTGATACATGTTTGTTAGATCCATTTGGTATATTTTATTGTTCAGTTAAGATGTCTCTCTGTTTATTTTTGTCCAGGTGACCTGTCTAATGGGCACAGTGAGGTCTTAAAGTCCCATACTCTTAGTTTGTTTGGATTAATCTGTTCCTTAAAGTCCAGTAGTATTATGTTTATGAAGTTTGATGCATGAGCTTTTGGTGCTTATATATTTATGATTGTGAAGTCTTCGTGGTTAATTGTTCCTTTTATAAGAATGTAATGACACTTTTCATCTTTTTCTGATTAGTTTTAATTTGAAGTCTATTTTGTCTGATATTAGAATAGCAACTCCTGCTTGCTTCCTAATACCATTTTTTTCCATTTATTTCCATATTTTTCCATTCTTATGTATAATGATTTTTTGGTCTTTTCGAGACAGGGTCTCCCTGTAGCCCCAGCTGTTCTGGAACTCACTCTGTAGACCAGGCTGGCCTTGAACTCACAAAGATCCACCTGCCTCTGCCTCCCAAGTGCTAAGATTAAAGGCGTGTGCCACCATGCCCAGCTTAATTTAAAAAAAAATATTTTTATTGAAGTTATTTTGCATTTCATGCAATATTTCTCAGTCCAGTTTAGATTCATTGTCCTTACCATGTCCCCATCCTACCCGAGTTCATTCATTCTGTCTTACAAGTCTTGCATATTTTTCTCAGAATTTTTAAAGATTTTCTCTGCAGAGGTTTATTGTTTTGGGCAGAAATTTACTGTTTCCATCACTTCCTTGAATCAGTCCTTTTGTTGTTGTTGTTCCCTCCAATTTGTATGGTTCCAAATTATGCATATATATGCATATTTATATACATATATATCAATATATCAAAATTATATCTGAAAATAAATTGCATGTTAATTCTAACACATGTTTTGAAATTCACATTCCCTCCCCTTAATATTGTATTAATCTAAATATGTGTACATACCCTCCACTCATATACCAAAATTACAAAGTCTGAAATTAGGTAGTTGGTTAATTCTAGAGCCCATTAAGTGATTCATATTATAAAAACACAGTTGCTTTCAGATAATAAGAAATATAACATTATGTTGCTCAGTTTGCCTTACAACTAGGGATATGGTAGTAGCATCTACAAATGAGGGATACTATTCATCGTTTGTTTTTCTGGGAATGTGTTACTTTACCTAACATAATTGCTTCTAGAACCATCCATTTACCTGCAAAGTTCATGAAGTCATCTTTTTTTTTACCACTACATAGAACTCCATTCTGTATATGTACCACGTTTTCCTTATCCACTCATCAGTTGAGGGACACTTGAATTGCTCCCAGCTTTTCACTATTGTGAAGTGACCTGCAGTAAACATAGATGTGCATGTATGTCTGTGATAGGATGAGTCCTATGGGTATATACCCAGGAGTGGTATGAGTGATCAGGTAGTTTAAAAAGACTCATTTTGAGTCTTTTAAGGGTTCTCCACAGTGCTTTCCATAAGGGTTGTATGAATTTACATTCCCACCAGCAGTAGATGAGTGTGCCCCTTTCCCAAAACCTCTCCAACATTTAGTATCTTTGGTTTTCTTGATCCTAGCCACTCTCTACTTAATTTTTTGAGTGAGTAATTTGTTTTCTTACTTCTTAGTTTTTTTAGTAGTTTATATATTCTGGTTGTTAATTCTCTGTCAGGTGTATCACTGGTGAAGATTTCCTCCCACTCTGTGGGTTTCTTTCACTATACAGAAGCTTTTGAGTTTAAAGAGTTCTCACTTGCAAATTGTTGACCTTATTTTCTGTGCCGGCACTGTCTGATGTAGAAAGTCATTTCCTATGCCTATGTGTTGTAGATTACTGCCAAAGTTTTCTTCTATCGCCTTCAGAGTTTCCAGTTTCTCATTGAGGTCTTTGATGCATTTGGAGTTAATTTTTTTACAGGGTGAGAGATAGGGGTTTTATTTTATTATTCTGTAATTGGTTATCCAGTTTTGCCAACACATTTTTCTGAAGATGCTATCTTTCTTCCATTGAGTCTTCTTGGTGCCTTTGACAAATATGAAGTGGCTGAAATTGCATGTGCTCAGGTTTTGATCTTCAATTTTGTTCCATTGGTCTACAGGTCTGTTTTTGTGCCAGTAGCGGACTCTTTTTATAACTATAGACCTGTAATATAGTTTGATGTCTGGTAGAGTAATCCCCTGTATTGTTTTTTTTTTTTTGCTCAGGGCTGCTTTGGCTATTTGTGTTCTTTTGTTTCTCCATATGAATTTAAGCACATATATTCATAAGTCTGTGTATTAGCTGTGATAAAATCACTATGACCAAGGGAACTTCCTTTTGTAAAGGAAGAGTTTATTTGAGCTTATAATTAAGAGTCCATTGTGGTAGGAAGGCATGTGGCAGGAGCTGGAGCAGGAAGCTGAAGTTCACATCTTCCAGTGAACATGGGAAGCAAAGAGAGAGAGGGAAGCTGGAGCCTGGATGGCTTGTTGAACTTACTAAGCCCACCCCTGTGATGTACTTCCTCCAGCATGGCTAGACCTTGAAGATCTCCCAAAATATCACCACCAACTGGGGACAAAATGTCTGAATACTTGAAGGCTATGGCGAACATTCTCATTCAAACCACCACATTCCACTCCTTGGTCCCCATAGGCTCATGAACATATAAAATGCAAAATGCATTTAGTCCAACGTTAAAAGTCTCCATAGTCATTACCAGTCTCAATTCTATTCAAAAGTCTACAGTCCAAAAAGTCTACTGAGTCCCAGGCCAATATCTTAACTGTAAACTCCTGTAAAATCAAAAGACAAATTACATACCCCTACCATACAATGGAATCAAATACACATTCTCATTCCAAAAAGGAGGAATAGAGGAATAGTGAGGAAATATAGGACCAAAACAAGACCAAAAACACCAAATCCATTAGCTCCACATGAGACTTCTGGGACTTTACTTCCAAAGCAGTTAGATGGCTCAGCTCTTCCAGCTTTTCATGCAAGATATATCTCTTTCATAGGTTGGTACCACTCCCTGTATGCAGCTCCCCTTGGCAAATATTTCACAGCCCTGGCATCTCGAATGTCTTCTTGGGGTCTCCAATGCCAACCAGGCTTTACCTTCATGGCTTCACACAATGGCCTATCAGGGCCTTCTTTATGCAGGGACACCTGTGCTGCACTCTTCCTGGCCTCAGTGGCTCTCTGAAACAGTGGAGGAAGAACTGATGACCCCTTCACTATTGCATCCTTTGTGCCTCTAAAGCAAGAACCAAGTGAATGAAACTGCAGAGTTTAGCTACAAGTTTGGGATAGACTTTGTCCTACTTTAACCATATTCACAACTTTCACTGCCCTGGAATTATTGGAGCAGAAAACACTTTTCAGTATTTTCTTTTCAAAAGTTGAAGGCTTAGCTGGGTGTGGTCTTCCCCTGAAGTTACTGTTTCTATTGTTTACTCGTAAATGTCTAGGCCTCTCCTTAATCACTTTAATCTCCTATTAAAGGGACCCTCTCTTTCACATGCCTTGGTTCTAACATTAATCTCCCTAGTGCACTTTCTCAATCCAAACCGTACATTCTGCATTCTTTTCTGCCCCATTTGCTCTTTTTCACTGTAGATCTGTATAATATTCACCATAATAGTTACACCACCATTTCTATGTTAAGCTTTCTTGAAATATCCTCCACCAAAGAAATTAGTCCATTGCTTTTCAACTTACCCTCAGGCAAGCATTAGGACTGTGGGCAAACTCTAGCCAGACTCTGACAAAATATCCCAGTTGTTGCTTATGTCTTTATTTTTCCTCTAGAAATACATTTTTCTCAGCAGCACTGCTTTCTTCTACACCTCTACTAGAATGGGCCATTAAGCTCTGCTTACAGTAGTCAACAACTTTTCCAGACCAAAGTTCCAAAGTCTTCCACATTTCTCCAAACACCCACATGGTCAGGTTCTTCACAGCTAACAGCTCTGGTACCAAAAAATTTATCACTCGCTTTTCTATTGCTGTGATAAATACTATAAAAACTTATAAAAGGAAGAGTTTATTTGAGCTTACAATTGACAGTTCCAGGGAATTAGAGTCCATTGGGGTGGGGAGGCATGGTGGTAGGAGCTGGAGCAGGAAGCCAAGGTTCACATCTTCCAGTGAACATAGGAAACAAAGAGAGAGAGGGCACCTGGAGCCTGCAAGGCTTGTTGAACTCACTAAGCCTGCCCCCAATGACATACTCCTTCAGCATGGCCACATATTCTAAGAACTCCTAAAACAGCACCACCAACTGGGGACAAAATGTCTGAATACTAGTATCCTATGGGGGACATTCTCATTCAAACCACCACAGTCTGTGAAGAAACTCATGCGGATTTTAATTGAGATTGCATTAAACCTGCATATTAATTCAGATAGAGTGGATGGTGTCTGCCCTTGAGGGTGAGATGTTTCTTATAGGCAACAAAAAGATGGATTCAATTTTTAAATTTATGGGGCCCACCCGGCCAGCCAGGTCAAGATGGCACTGAGGGGAGGTAGAGGAGGAGGTAGAGGACCCAGGTTGTTTGCCAGAACCTCTGGTTGGGGAAAGATAAGAACAAGTGACATGAGTTACAATTGTCAGCAGTGTACACCAATCCATCCGAGAGGGTCAGAGGAGCTGCAAGAACATTGGTCATTTGCTCTCATGCCTAAATGCCTTTTGTGGCTGTTTTGTACATAAGTCAATGCCCTGCTTGCAATAAACGAGTACCTGCTTGGCAGACCTATGCTGTGTCTGAGTGTCTCCAGGAACTGAGGAGGCTGGGGAATGGGCGAGCAGAGCACTTACCTTTCCTCAGCCCAGTCGGTTCTGGAACCAGACCTGACTAAGACCAGCACCTGGTGCTCAACGTAGGGCAACGTGGGGTTCGAATGATTGAGTGGACCTGCACCTGTCTGCTGAGGCCAATGATCTCCCAGGGTAAGTGAGACCCTAAGTATGGGTAACACAACCTCAGCTAAGAAGGATCCTGCCTTGAGAGCTTTACGCCTCATGTTAAAATCTAGGGGGCTTGAGTTAACTGAGACCAATGCCCTGAACACTTGGGAGACTATTGTCTCCCTCGCCCCTTGGATTACGGGGGCCAACCTCTTCTCCTGGCAAACCTGAGCTAGGGTGGAGAAACTGGCAAGGAAAAGGGAGAGGCATTTTGGCATGGATCCGCCCCTTGGCTTTTACCTTACCATTACGGCCCTAAAGATTTCTTTCCACCTAAATGCACTCCCTCCCTTGGAGGAGGAAGCCTCGGGGAGAGCTTTGGGAGGGATAGAGAAGGACACTGAAGAGAAATGGGTGGCCTTTACAAAAGAGTGCACTGAGGGGACAGAGACATGGGCAGGAGAGGAAAAGATGAAACCAACACCCTAGTCCACCAGCCCTGCCCCAACTAAACCTCCCCCTTACACCCATAGGGAGGGCCCAGGAAAGACGTCCTCCCCCTAAGCTGCCCTTCGAGCAGATCTCAGGGACATGGACTCCTGTACACAACTGGGAAAGAGAGGGGTGATGGGAGAGGCCACACATGAGGAAGCCTTTCCTCTTAAAGAGGAACTGCAAGCATTTCCTGTGAATTTGGCCCCAGGGGGATATTGCCTCTTGGACTGGTATCCATGGGAGGCCAAAGACCTTAAAGAGCTCCCGCAAGGTGGTGGTTGAGGATGGCCCCGATTCCCTGTGTCTTGGCCCCCATGCTGTCAAGGAAGGATTCTCTATATGGATGATCTCATCATTGGCCACCAGGACCCCCATGAGTTGTGGGGACTCCTGGACAATATCACAAACTTTAATGCAGGGGAGGATTCACAGTGGCACCTGAAAAGATCCAACAAATCCCCCCCCCCCTTTTAAGGTACTGGGAACCCATCTTTCCCTTACAAGGGTCAGTTCTGTGAAGCCTGATATAAGAATGCCAGAGCGTCTTACTCTGACACAGCTCCAGAGTCTGCTCGGAGAGATTAACTGGCTTAGGCCTTGGGTAGCTATCCCTATAGAAAAACTAACACCAATGTTTGACTTACTGAGAGATAAGAGTCCACAGAAGGAGATCCCTATCACACAGGAGCAGTGGGAGATTTTTGAGGGCTTTTCAAGATTCTTTGCACGGCTACTAGTTGGCTAGATATTCTGAAGAACATCCTCTGTCTCTATGGATGCTTGTGGGATCTGACTTAACTACAGCAGTAATTACTCAAGAGGGGGGACCTTTGGAATGGATACACACATCCACAGCAGGTATGCCTTGGCTATACTCTCAGACAGACCAATTGGTGGACGCCATAAGAGCACAGGTGCAGAGGCATTATGGGACAGACCCCCATCACATTATCCTCCCATACAGGAGGATAATGTGAGACCTAATGCCCTCAGGTAAACAGATAGCACCCACTTCACTGACTTTGGCAAAGTTAAATATGTTTTTGTGCCCATTGATACTGACTCCAGAGACTGCTGGGCCACGGCCCATTCTGGAGAAGGTGCCAAACATGCCCAATCCCACTTTCTTCAATGTTTTGCAACATTAGGACTGCCCCACCAAATCAAAATAGACAACAAATCTTGCTTTGCCTCTAAAGCCCTTGCAGGCTTCTTCGAGAGATGGAGTATTAAACATACTACAGGAATCCCCTACAACCCCCAGGGACAAGCCATTGTTTAAAGAAATCACCAATACCTTAAGGAACAATTACCAAAACAAAAAGGGGGAGTAAGCCCCCACCTGCAATTAGCAGAAGCTCTGTTTACTATAAATATTTTAAATTTTTCTAAAGATATGATGGAATCCAGGTTCCAAAAACATTGGGGACACACAAGCTTCAACCCCCAGGTGAAGGTTAAATGGAAAGATCCTTTAACATGACCAACGGAAAGGCCCAGACACACTAATTACAATGGGAAGGGGCTTTGGGTGTGTGTATCCTATAGGGGAGGAGGCGCCTATCTGGGTGTCAGCAATGAATCTAAAGTTTTTGCACATTCCCTCAGAACAGGAGGATGACCAAAATCAAACTAACCAACACGGAAAGAAAGAGGATATGGTGGTCTCAACTTACCTTCAGAAACAAGAGAAAACACAAAGTGATAAAAAGGACTAACCAGGCCCAAGGGCAACAGACCCTTGAAAAGCTCTTATGTGCTTTAACGCTTACAGATGGTGTGGTTCCTGAGTCTCCTGGTGGCTGCATGGGTGACGGCAAGAGTGACAGGAGTGCTGCACCGAAACCCCCATCACTCTTCTTTGATCTCTGAGATCTGGCCCGAGGAAGCTGGGACATGGCTGATTGGTACCCGGCTCACTTGGGGAGGCCAGAATGTAACAGACAAAAGGGATGCACCCTGCCAGTGGTGGGGGACCCTAGATCCCCAGGATGTTCTCACATCCTCAAACGAGCTGCACTTAGAGACACTGACATTTATGTATGCCCCGGGATTAACCAGACTACAAAAAAGATATTTGACTCTGGTGGGCCAGGAGACTTCTACTGTAAGGCATGTGGGTGTGAGACTACAGGATCATGCTCTTGAGTGGGGCACAAGGGAGCCATTCGGGTCACTAGGGTAAAGACACAAAGAAAGGCCAGCAACCCCCTCTATGGGGCATGCACCAATTACCACTGTAACCCCCATTAAAGTAACATTCACTGAAGAGGGCAAGAAGGGAATTGAGGACAGGCAGAGAGAGTACGGGTCCACCTGGTACCAACAGTGGTTTGATTGGTGCCCCTGGCCGACTACTCTTATTTCCACGCTGATGGACCCTCTCCTCATAATTTCATTCCTGTGCATATTTGGGTCCTGCCTCTTTAACAGACTAACCAGGATGATCAAAGAAAAGGCCCAGGAGGTACAACTCATGGCCCTAGGTTGCACTATGACTAGCTGAAACCCGAAGACTTGCACACACTATAAGATGAACCTTAGATAAGGTGCCTCAATGGTGAACCTCCAAGTAGAGGAGGTGCCACACCCATACCTCAGAAAAAGGTGGGTTATAAAAGAAAAAAGGGGGAGTCTGATGGGGCCCACCTGCCAGCCAGGTCAAGATGGTGTTGAGGGGAGGTAGAGGAGGAGGGACCCGGGTTGTTTGCCAAAATTTCTGGTTGGGGAAAGATAAGAACAAGTGACATGAGTTACAATTGTTAGCTATGTATGCCAATCCACCCAAGAGGGTCAGAGGGGCTGCAAGAACACTGGTCATTTGCTTTCATGCCTAAATGCTTTTTGTGGCTGTTTTGTATATAAGTCACTGCCCTGCTTGCAATAAATGAGAGTCTGCTTGACTGGACTTCTCTCTGCATCTGGGAATCTCCAGGAACTGAGGAGGCTGGGGAAGGGGCAAGTGGCACACTTACCCTTCCTCAGCCCAGTCGGTTCTGGGACCAGACCCAACCGAGACCCAGCATAAATCTGTTCTCCCAGTCTATGTCTCTTGATTAGGAAGTTCGGATAATTAATATTTGAAGATATTATAGAAAGATGTATATTGCTAAACATCCATAACCATAACATTAGTTCATGTTTGCATATTTGGTCTAGGTTTGTATTTCTAAAGTTTTTTCTTCATTAATTTATTTCTCTTACTGCTTACAATAGACATTTTTGCTGGATAAAGTATTGTGGGTTGGCATCTATAGTCATTTAGAACTGGGAATACTTTAGTCCAAATTCTTCTGTCTTTCATTATTTGCATTGAAAAGTCAGCTGTAATTCTGATGGGTTTCCTTTTATATGTGACTTGTCATTTTTCCTCTTGTAGCTTTCAGGATTCTATCTTTGTTTTGGGCATCTAGTGTTGTTACTATGATATGGCATGGGGAATTTCTTTCCTGGTTTCTCTAAATGGTATTCTATGTGGTTTTTGTATTTGTATGGTTATGCCTCTCTTCAATTTGGGGAAATATTCTTCTATAATTCTGTTGAAGATCTGTTTGATACCATTGTCTTAGGATTCTTCTCCTTCTTCTATACCTATGATGAGTAGGTTCGGTCTTTTCATGGTATCCTATATTCCCTGATTATTTCATTCCTTGTATAGATATTTTGCATATTGTCACAGCTGCTGTGAGTTTATATGTAAATCTCTCTGTTGTGGTCATAAAATGTTTTAGTTTGTCTTCATCCATCACCCGTGGCTCTCATAATATTTCCACAAATTTCTTTCCCAACAATCTCTAATCTTTTGGGTGAGGACTTTGATATGATGTTCCAGTTGAGCTTAGCTCTCTGCAGTCTATCATTCTCTGCTTGTTGACCAGCTGTGGGTTTTTGTGTTGCTATTTATTCATAAAGAATCCCTGATGAGGGATTACAGAGTCACTAATCTATGGATATAATGATAGATCAGGAGGAGTGCATTTAATACTAGGTTCAATTAGCACATTAACATTAGGTTCTCCTGTATGTTTATGACCTATCTAGGCACAAGTTGTTGTCCTCAACAACAGTGCCAGGTAAGTGTTCCCTCTTTTGGAGTGCATCTTCAATCCAAGCAAAAAGTTTCTTTTTGTTACCATGACAATGGTGTCACTATTATACTGGTAGTAATAAATTGCCAAGTTATTTTTTGCAGTAGCTGCAGGGTTCACAGCTCAGTAAGATTCAGAATCACCTTTCTCTTTTGGCAGCATGCAGAGAACTGTCCAACACTATCAAACTTAGCCAGAATGGCTGAAGTTTCCAGGTCAGTCCCAGGTTGATTCCTCCATGTTCTATGGGCTGGCATATGATGTCTTTAGTAGTAGTGCGTTATCATAATTTATGGAGAGAAACCAAGAGCAATGGAAATAGCCACTATAATTTGAGGGTCTATGGGAACACACTGGCAAAAACTCCACAAGGGGTAACCCATTCCTGCACTGGAGTTTTTACTTGCTAGCCTATGGTGACCAGTAAGGAGAGTGTCCCCTCATTAGAAGGTAACTCCATTTAAATTATTTTATATATGTTGGAAGTCTCTAAAATTGTAGGTTTCCACATGAGATTTTCAAAAGGTTTTGCCTAAAATTTAAAATCAGTCTTCAGCATGTTTTTTCTTACATTTTTTATGTGTTTCAAAATAAATCCCACATACATATATCATGAATCCATTAAAGTTCAATATAAATGTATAACTGTAATAAAGTTGTGTACAAATCTCCGCCTGAAGGTAGTATTTCTTTTCCTTGATGTTCAAAGCCATTGTCTGTGCCTCTATAGTAGCACCTATGACATTTTCTTTTGTGTAGAGAGTCATGATGGCAGGCTAAATTTCATACAAGCCATAGTAATTACAGGATGAAAAGATTAGACCACTGTACATTGTTTATCAGGGGATTTTGAAGTATCTGTAAGCGAATATGAAGTTGACCTTGGAAGTTAATATCTGGTTTCTAGAGACATATTAAATTCCTGTTCTCAAGAAGTCAAGGAAAAGTTGCTTAGGTATTTACTTTTGATACACTGAGTAGCCAAAATATTTGGTACTTTTAAGGTTATCTTTTCCTCTGAGGATAGATTAATTAATTCATGGTCCTAAGTACAATAAAGTCAGTAACAGAGGGAAGGCATCGTGTTATGAGTATGTGCTTTTTCCTTGACTTATTCATATATCTGGACATACTCTTTCTACTCACACAAATGAAAAATAAAGATCACTATAAAACCTATGTTGAAAACATGTCTGGATGGAATGTCATTAAGCATGTACACAAACATTTAAATGATCACATCAGACATGTGTTAAGCACATTTATATTCATTTTTTATAAAATAAGAAACACATCAATTGAGTAGTTGTTAAATTTTTAACTTAGAACTTTTCCTTTAAAATAACTCTAAAATAGTCTGTTGAGTTACATTTTTTCATGCCCTAATTGCTACAAGCTATTGTTATTTAGCTTACACACAATATTAAATTATCTATAGATTTTTTTACCAATCTAAAATTTGGTAGTATTATTTAAGAATTATGTCATATGGATATAAAAGTCATTTATAGAAACATATTTTGTAAGGTTTTAATCATTATTTCCATTTCTTGTGTAACTGTGTCTTGTATGCATGGATGTAAGTGTAAGAGTGGGAAGCAACCCCTCTACTGACAAGTGGATAGAGAAAATGTGCTACATCTACACAATGGAATTTTATGCAGTGGTAAAGAAGATGACATAAGGACCTTTGCAGGTAAATGGATGGAATGAGAAGCCATTAGGCTAAGTGAAGAAGCATAGTCCCAGAAAAACAAATGATATATGGTGTCCTTCATTTGTTGATGCTAGGACCAATACTCTCTTTTGGGGGCAAACTGAATAATTCCCTTTGTTTTTCAGTAAATAAAATACCTGTTATTACTCATCAACTTTCTATGTAATGTAGAAAAGTAAAATAACATTGTTTATTTACCTGCATACAATCCTACTATCAAAATGTAAAACCCTAAACATGATTTGAAATTAAGGTAGAAGTAAAATAAATAAAATACTCCTTTCTAAAAAATGATTTTATGAAATTCAAAAAAAGTGAAAAGTTAACAGGGGGTAGAATACAGCATCAGACCCCCTTGGAACTGGAGTTGCAGATGGATTTTTTTTCAAAGCCAATTTTATTGAAGTTTTGTGCATTTCACAGAACATTACTTAATCAAATTTAGATCCATCCCCCCTTCTTTGCACCCCCACCCCACATTCTTGCTGTACATGTCTTTCACCTTTTTCTGTCTTTTTTTTTTTAATTTTCAATTCAGAAGTTTACTATTTTGGGCAGAAATTTACTATTTTGGGCAGAAGTTTTTTTTTTTTTTTTCAGTCAGTTCTTTGAGCAGTCTTTGTTGTTGTTGTTGTTTCTTCCAATTTGCATCATTCCAAAATATGCATATATGCATGCCACACATATATCAAGATTATGATGTCTTAGGTTTTAGCAACCTCAGCTCATGATTTTTTTTTAATAGGCTGAAAGATGTTATGTTTTCCATAAGTAAATGTTTGAAGGCTCCTCCTTGGCAAGCCCAAACAACCATCAATCCTGCCCTTGTGCTCTATGGTCTTTCCTTCCTATGGTCACCCAAATGAGGTACAGTAAGCACCACATCCTGTCTTGATCTTCCTGTACTGACCTCTATAATACAGCCTGGGTAGTCCAATAATGGCAGCTTATACTCTGAAGAGGCTGAAACCCCAGAAGTAGCTCAGTCCACAAGCTGAATGTCTCAGCAGTCCCAGTCTGGCACTGAAGGTTTGGAGGATTCTCAGAGAGACATGAGTCTTCAGCCCATATTGGAATGTTGAAAAGCTGTGTCTCATGTCATTGAAGGATGGCAAAAGCAGTGGAAGCCACAGGGTAGATGCACTTGCCAGTAAGAACTGAAGACAAGCACGAGGATAGTGGTCCTTTTCCCCCCTTTTGTCTTTTTACTAAGATCTCAAGTTTAATACCTTAAGTACAATTTCTCGGGCTTTACTGATTATTTATTTCTGGTTATACTATTTTCCTTTTGGATGTTCAAGGCCACACAGCCCAGATTAACCAAGGTTTTTTGTTTTCTCAAGGTCAGTTGAGGATCTGGTCCACAGGAATCACCCTTTTATGTTTTGTTTTATTTTGTTTTGTTTTGGTTTTGGGGGGGAGGAGCCCCTGGTTCCTTTTGGCTTTTCATTTACCAGTTGCATCTACTGCAGGACAAACACAGGTTTTGCTAGACCAGGCTTCTCTTTTTGAAACATGAGCAGACATTCCTGTTTATAGACTGAACAGTGGCTGAAGTCCCATTAGTGGATCTCCAAGACCTCCCTGCACAGAAAGACTGGTGACTCACATTTGCAGGACATTTCAAGAGTTGCTCCCATGCATAGTCCCTGGGGACTTAGTTGACCTCTGAGGGCAAGAAACAAAGTTATCCCCTAGGTCACACAACCAAATTGGAATGGGTGTTAAGTATGATCGTTAAGTGCCCAGAAAGGCTAAGTTACACCACCCTGATATGTCACACCTATACTAAAATGATGTTGTCTGAAAACAAATATGTTATTTCCATATCATATTTCATGATTCGCCTTTTTCCATTTTGATTTTTCATTACTTTATAATATGCATACATACCCTCCACCTATATACCAAAATTCCAAAGTCTGAAAATAAATGGTTGGTTAATTATAGAACCTGCCTAGGGATTCACAATATAAGAGCACAGCTGTTTTCACATCACAGGGAATGTAACATTAGCATTGCTCGGTTTGCCTTACAACTAGGTACTTGGTGCTAGCATCCATTGATGAGAGATGCCATACATCTTTTGTTTTTCTGGGACTATGTTACTTCACTTAACATAATGTCTTGTAGTTCCATCTATTTACCTGCAAATTTCATGAAAGTCATCTTCCTTCACTGCTGCATAACGCCCCATTGTGTAGATGTACCATAATTTCTCTACCCACCAGTCAGTTGAGGGGCACTGAGTTGGTTCCAACTCTTCACTATTGTGAAGAGAGCTGCAATAATCATGGCTGTGCATGTATTTCTGAGAAAGGATGAGTCTTCTGGGTATATACCCAGGAATGGTATATACCCAGGAATGGCTGGTTCAGGTGGTAGGCTCATTTTGTATCTAAGGATTCTCCACAGTGTTTTCCATAGTGGTTGTATGAGTTTTCATTCCCACCAGCAATGGATGAGTGTTTCCCTTTCCCTACAACCTCTCTGGCATTTGGTATCAATTGCTTTCTTGATGCTAGCAAGCCTTTTTGGAGTGAGTTGAAATCTTAAAGTAGTTTTAATTTGCATTTACTTATTATCTATGTTGAACACTTTTAAGATATTTCTCAGCAATCTCTATTTCTTCACTTGCGAAGTTTCTGTTCATCTATTTACTCCATCTTTTCAGTGAGTCATTTGTTTTCTTACTTCTTTGTTTCTTCAGTTTATATATTCTGGAAGTTAATGCTTGGTCAGATATATCACTGGTGAAAGTTTCTTCCCACTCTGTGGGTTTTCTCTTCACCTCCCTGATTGTTTCTTTCGCTATACAGAAGCTTTTGAGTTTATCGAGATCCCACTTGCCAATTGTTGATCTTACTTCATGTGCAGTTCCTTGCTTTGCTGGTTACTTTCCTTCCTCATTTCAGCATGGGGTTTTTTTTTTTTTCAGTTTTTCCAATCCTTCTGAAGTTAATTTGTCATTCTCTTCCTTCAGTTCTTTCTGAAGTTTATTATTTTCGCCTTTTAGTTCTTTCCAAAGTTTGTCATTCTATTCCTCTAGGTCCTTCCTGAGTTTTTCATTCTCTCCCCTTAGTCTTCTGATTTGTTCTTTATATTCTTTGATTTCTTTGAATATATCTGTGATTGTTCTTCTAAGATTTGTGTACTGGGTTACCTCTAGGGAGATCTCATTGTAGAAATCTTCTAGAGGGTTGGTAGAGTTTAGTGTGGAATTATTCTGCATTTTTCCCATATTGTTCTTGCACTGTGCTTTTGGCATGTGGGTTTCTTTTTGTTTGTATTCCGATGTGAATCTCAAATGTTTCTTCTTCATTGTGTTGAAGGATTTGGTTCCTTCAGATGCCTTCATTGTTTTCTCCTGTTTATAGAGTGTTGACTTGTCTAGGTTTCCGGCTTTCAATTTTGGTTTTATACTGGAAGGTATAGCCCCCTATTCCCTTTCTGTTCTGCAGGTTCTCCAAAACTGGGTAGGTAAAATCCCAGACAATACCCTATAAGCACTGTGCTCCCTCTGCTTCCTACCAGCTCCTCTAGGTTGGCTGTGGGGCTTACCTTACTGTAGTCCCACTTGGACACTCCCTCTGCAATTTCTATTGGTGGGTGGGTGTGAGTTGCTGGTACCCTGCTCCTCAGCTGGTCTGGCCTAAGCATCCAATCTCTATGCATAGTAGGCCAATAATCCAATCCTCCAACACAGCCTGGCTGATGTGCTTGGCCCACAACTTGTATGCACCAATCTGTATGCACCCCAATCCCCTAGAGGCAACAGGCCCACCTGTGTTCTGGCTGGCTGGATATCTTCACTTCCACACCTGCACAAGCCAACAATCCAATACTGCATCTGGCTGAAGTGCCCCACTTATACCCTGCACCTCAGCTGGTCTTGCTGAATCAACCAATCTCTATGCACAACAGGCCAATAATCAAATTCTCCAACAATCCACCTGCCTGATGCTCCCAGCCCACAATGTGTGCCTTGGTTGATCAAGCTGGAGCAACCAATCTGTATGCACTCCAGTTCCCTAGAGGCAACAGGCCCACCTGTGTTCTGGCTGACTGGGTATCTTCGCCCCAACAGTTTCACAAGCCAACAATCCAAGGCAGATGGATTTCTAACTACCATGTGATTGCTGGGAAACAAACCCTTGTCTTCTGCAAGAGCAGTCAGTGCTTTTAATGACTGACCAATCTCTCCAGTCCCAGAAATAGATTTTCAAAACATACACATGTGTGTGTGTGTGTGTGTGTGTGTTAAAATGAACTTACCATTATGGTTAAAAGACAGACATAAAGAAGTACACTGAAGCAACCCAAAGTCTTTACAGGACTTGACATTTCTTTGTGGTCAGAGTTCTTATATTAAAAACTATATAATTTTTGTTTAAAAATACCATCTGACAATAAATGAACCAAATCAGAGTAAGAAATTTATCAAAAACAAGAAAAGTTCATCTGGGCTTGGGTAATGGTGCAGTGAGTAAAGTCCTTTCTATATAAGCATCTGAATTCAGATCTATAGTGCCAATAAAGATGGAGGGATCCTAAGGATTCATAGACTCATTATGGGGATTGGAAACAGAGATAGAAAAGGTTGTCGGGGCTGGAGAGATGGCCTAGCGGTTGGGAGCACCGACTGCTCTTGCAGAGGACCTGGGTTTGAACCCCAGCACCCACATGGTGGCTGAGAACCATCTTTGGCTCCAGTTCCAGGGGAATTCAACACCCTCTTCTGACCTCTGCAGCATTGTATGACACGGGTGCACAAACCTACATGCAGGCAGTACACTCATACACATAAAAAAAAATAAAAATAAATAAAAAAAGAAAAGGTTGTCAGAGCTTGCTGGCTAGGATATTTAGCTAAAACTGCTAGCTTTTGGTTCATTAAAAAGAACCTGTGGCAAAAAATAAAGTGGAGATTGAATTAGGAAGATATCTAGTCAACATATGGCACACACTTGAAAGCTCATATGTGAACACATACATAATGTGGTGGTTTGAATGAGAATGTCCCCCATAGGCTTTAAGTATTCAGACATTTTGTCCTCAGTTGGTGGCACTGTTTGGGGAGATCTTAGAAGGTGTGGCCATGCTGGAGGAAGTATGTCACTGGGGGCAGACTTAGAGAGCTTAACAAACCTTCCTAGTGTCTAGAGGTTCTCTCTTGACTTTCTGTGCTCATTGCGAGATGTGAACTTCGGCTTTCTGCTCCAGCTCAGGCCACCATTTCTCCCACCACAATGGACTCTAATTCCCTGGAACCGTCAATTGTAAGCTTAAATAAACCCTTCCTTTTATTAGTTCCCTTGGTCATGGTGGTTTTATCACAGCAACAGAAAAGTGACTAATACACATGCCCACACACATTTTTAAAGAAATTAAATACCAAGTTTAAAGGGCCAGGATGATAATTCAGGTTGTGAAGTACTTGCCATCTAAGTGTAAAGACATGACTTTGAAGCTTGGAACCCATGCATAGAAGCCAGGGAGTATGATGGAAAGAACTTGTAATTCTAGCATGCTGGGAAGATAGAGAAAAGCCTCCATGACCGTCAAGCCTAGCTTACTCTTAGCTCTAGGCCAGTGACAGACTTTATCTTAATATCAAGAAGGATGACAACTGAGAAACAGCACCCCAAATTGTCTGGCTTTCCAAGTATGCTCATTATGCACATACAAGAACACATATACAGATAAAAAAATTAACTATTTTTAACTTTAGCATGCTTTATCTAGTACTACTTAGAGAATATGTTCATTTTGTTTGCGATATTTATTTTTATTTTATGTGTACATGTTTTGCCTGCATATATGTAAATGCACATATATTGTACAATGCTCATAGAAGTCAGAAGACTGTGTCAGATCCCCTGGATTTTATTTACACATGAATCCTGGGAACCAAGCCTGGGCCTTCTGCAAGAGCAGCCAGTGGTATTACCTGCTGAGCCATCTCTCTAACCCTTATATTTATAATTTGCATTAGAGTATTTTATATAAAATGTTATGATAAACATGTCACACGAAAAATCTAAAAGGGTATTTAAAGTGTATATTGAGTAATTATATACATAAACATATACAGAGAGATACAATAGATACTGGATAAATATGTTATATTAATTTAATATGTGAGGCATGGAAAGCCTTAGATTAAAACTTTTAAGGAACTTTTGATAATTTTATTTTCAAATAATTTTTACAGACTAACAGGTTTTTTTTTCATTAAAAGTTATGAATGCTTATTTTGAATCTTTTAAGGGTTCTTCACACTGCTTTCCATAGTGGTTGTATGAGTTCACATTCCCACCAAAAGTGGATGAATATTCCCCTTTCCCCACAACCTCTCTACCATTTGGTGTCTTTTGTTTTCTTGATATTAGCCAGTCTTATGGGAGTGAGATGAAATCTTAGAGTGTTTTTGATATGCATTTCCTTAATTATTAAAGATGTTGAACATTTTAAAGATGTTTCTCACCCATATTTACTTCCTAACATCTTTTTAGTGGGTCATTTGTTTTCTTACATCTTTGTTTGTTGAGTAGTTTATATATTAGGGAAATTAATGCTGTATTAGAGATATCATTGCTGAAGCTTTCCTCCCTGTCTCTGAGTTTTCTTTTCATTTCCTTGATTGTTTCTTTTGCTGTACAGAAGCTTTTGAATTTATTGAGGTCCCACTTGTCAATGGTTGACATTATTTCCTGTGTGGCTGTTGTTTGATTTAGGAAGCCTTTTCCTCTATGCCTATGTCTTGTAGGTTGCTACCAATGTTTTCTTCTCTTCTATCACCTTCAGAGTTTTGGGTTTCATGTTGAGGCCTTTGATCCATTTGGAGTTGATATTTGTACACAGTGAGAGGTAGGAGTTTAATTTTGTTCTTCTACAAATGGTGATCCAGTTTTGCCAGCAACATTTTCCTGAAGAAGCTATCCTTCCTCCATTGAATTTTTTTCCCCTTTGTCAAATATAAGGTTGCTGAAATTGTATGAGCTCAAGTTTGGACCTTCAATTTTGTTCCATTGGTTAACTGGTCTGTTCTCATAACTATAACCCTGTAATATAGTTTGAAGTCTGGTAACTTGTTCCCCCCTACATTGTACTTTTCACTCAGGGTTGCTTTAACTATTCAGGGTCTTTTGTTTTGCCATATGAATTTAAGGAATTTGTTCCAAGTCTGAAGAAAGTCATGAGGATTTTAATTGGTATTGAATTGAATCTATGTATTAATTTGGGTAGAATGGACATTTTTATTATGTTAATCTTTACAATCCATGAGTATGGGAAATCTTTCCATTTTTTGATGTCATCTTCAATCTCCTTCTTCAGGAGTTTAAAATTTTTGTTGCAGAGATCTTTGGTGTCTTTCACCAGGTTTGTTCCCAGGTATTTTATTTTATTTTATTGAGGCTATTGGAAGTGGGAATGTTTCCTTATATTCCTTCTCCAGCTGCTTCTTGGTGTAAAGAAAGGCTACTGATTTTTCTATGTTAATTTTGTATCCTGCCACTTTATTGAAACTCTTAATCATTTCTAGGAGTTTTCTAGTGGAGTTTTTAGCATTCCTTGTGTAAGGTATATCATCTTCAAAAAGGGATAGTTTGACTTCCTCCTTTCCAATTATTACTCTTTTAATTTCCCTTTCTTATCTTATTGCCCTAACAAGTATTTCAAGCACTATATTAAAGAGGAGTGAGTCGTGATGGGGACAGCCTTGCTAGGTTGCCACCTTTAAGGGGAATGCTTTCAATTTTTCTTCATTTAGGATGATATTGGCACTGAGTTTGTTGTATATGGCTTTGATTATTTTGAAAAATGTTCCCTTCAGTCCAGTTGCCTCTAGAACTTTAAACATGAAGGGATGTTGGAACTTGTCAAAGGCATTTTCTGCATCGATTGAGATGATAGTGTGACTTTGTCTTTTAGTACATTTATGTATTTTATGATATTTATTGATTTACATATGTTGAACATATGTAAATATGTTCAACATATGTAAATTGAACATCCTTGTATCTCTTGTATGAATCCAACTTGGTCATGATGCATGATCTTTTTGATGTCGGTCTGTATGTGATTTACAAGTATTTTCTTGAGAATTTTTGCATCTCTGTTCATTAATGAGATGGGTCTATAGTTTTCTTTTTTGGCTGTATCTTTTCCTGGTTTTGGTATTAGAGTGATGCTGGCTTCACAGAAGGAATTTGAGAAATTTTCTTCTGTTTGTATTCTTCTGAATAGTTTGAGTAGCAATGGTTGTAAGACCACTTTAAATGTTTTATAGTATTCTGCTATGAAAACATCTGAGCTGGGGCTTTTTTTTTTTTTAGTTGGGAGGTTTTTTGAATGCATTTTCAATTTCCTCAAATATTATGTGTCAGTCTCTTCTTGGTTAAGCTTTGTTGATTCCCAGGATTTCAGATATTCATCCATTTCTGTTAGGTTTTCAAATTTAGTAGAGTATAGGTTTTTTAAGTATGTGCCTACCACCTGATCCAGTCATATCACTCCTGGGTATACACCCACAGGACTCTTCCTACCACAAATATCCATGCACAGCTATGTTTATTGCAGCTCTCTTCACAATAGCCAAGAGCTGTGGCCTACCCAAATGCCTCTCAACTGATGAATGGATAACAAAAATGTGGTACATCTGCACAATGGAGTTCTCTGCAGTGGTAAAGAAAGATGACATCATGAATGTTGTAGGTAAACGGATGGAACTCAAAGCCATTTGGTAAGTGAAGTCACACAGTCCCAGAAAATCAAACAACAAATGGTATCCCTCATTTATGGATGTTAGCAGCAAATCCCTAGTTGAAAGGCAAGCTAAGCAATGTTATTGTTATATTTCTTTTTATCAGAATCCCTTATCGTGTTCTAGTATTAACTTACCATTTATTTTCAGACATTGTAACTGTTATACATGGGTGGAACATATGTATTAATATTCTAGAGCAATATAAAATTAAAGGAAAAATGTGAATTCCTAAACATATTTTAGAACTAACATATAGTTTATTTTTGGAGGTCATAATTTCGGTATATAGGTGATGTGTACATAGCCATATTTTGGAGCAATACAATAGCAAGATAAGGAGTGGGTCAAAGAACTGAGTGAAACAGTTAAATTCTGCCCCAAATAATAAACCCTTGCAGAGAAAAAAGACTGAGAAGGAGATGCAGGATATGTATGGCAGAAATCATGAATTGGGATGGGGTGGGGGACATGGAAAGGGGAATGTGTCTAAACTGTACTGAAAAATGATGTATGAAATGCACAAAACATCAATAAAAGTATTTTATTTAAAAATGTTATGAATGAATGGTCCCTACCATAGACCTTATGATTTAAACTAAATCATACTTCTCATGCATAACCCTTTTTAAACAATAAAATATTAATAAAGTGAGATAACTTTTTTATTTATATTATTCAAACATTTTCATGAAAGTTTATGAATAACTTAAATATAAAATACATTTACTTATAAAATGATTGCTTAAGAGAATGGTATTTGTGTATTTTCTTTACATTTTAATAAAATTTTGAAAATCTTTCTAAGCAGCTAAAACCCTTCCTTCAATTACATTAACATGAAATTGTTTCTATTGCTTACATTTAATGAAAAGTTTTATTACTATCTATCAACTGAGAATTATTTTTATTTTTTCACAAAGATGCTTTCAGAATTTTACTTATGGACACACCATTTCCAAATAAAAATATGCTCAAGTGTTCAAATAATTTTTTTCTTAACTATCAATTAATACTAATTTTCAGAAACACCAAGGCAGGCAGTGCTCTGTATGGAGTCCTAAAAAGCAGGATAGTATGGACAGGATGTTACCAAAGGGGAAATGGGGATTTTCAACTGGGTAGGGAAGAAGGACGCAAAAGGAATCCTAGGGGTAAAGGGAAATAAAGAATCTGGTGTGGTGGTGCTTGCCTTTAATCTCAGCACTCTGGAGGCAGAGGCTCTCTGTGAGTTCAAGGCCAGCTTGGTCTACATAGTGAGTTCCAGGACAGCTGGAGTTACAAGGAGACTATCTCAAAAGACAGTCTCAAAAGACTTTTTTTCTCAAAAAGAAAAAAAGAGAGGGGGATAATAGGAGATAGGTATTATCCATGGGAAAAGAAGGAAATGGGGGCAATTAAAAAGGGGAGGGATGAGGGAAATTCAGCAGAGGGAGAAAGAGAGATAAATATAAAGACCTTGAAAAACAAGCATACAATATCTGAACATGACTGCAGGTGTATATATGAAAGCTATATAATAAGAAGCACAGTGCCAGACAGGAGAAACCTCTCTTTGAGTAATTGGTCAGACCACTCCTCAAAGAAGGTTGTTTTTTTGTAGTAGAAGAAGATTGTTGCACAGTTCCACAAATGTTCATACACAGAGAATATATGTCTGAGAACTTCCCAGTCCTGAGATTTTACAGTGGAACCTCTACACCTAATCTCATGGAACATAGTGGAACATGGTGTGTAGAGGAGACTAATACATCCTACAACTCTCACCAGAGAAGTTTCCACATATAACAGAATGCAATCCACAGAGAAACCCACAACTGGTTAAGTTTTAGAGAACAAGACACTGCAGAGTGTGGGTCTCTCGATAAGACTCATATATTAAACTTACCCACCTACAGTTCATGGACCATTGCATGAAGTTTGTAAGAGACAATGTAGATGCATAATAAATGAAACACGGGTTTTCAGTCCATTGGAAACTTGTTCATACGAAATTGCAGCAGTGCTGACAGCATCCACAAATCTATGCTGACTCAGTCAGGAAAAAAAAACAAAAACAAAAAACAAAAACACAGCATAGTATGGGAGAAATGGGTTTTAGGTCCCAACTCTAGCCAAGGAACTATTGGCAAATGATTATTAGGAGTTGAGGGAGAGTTGATCTTCTTTAAGGGATTTAGTCTAGATAAGTTAACTAGATTACTGTTGATGAGCTTACACCAAAGGACCACTAGATACAAATGCTTGATGCTTGACCAGATATATGACAAAATACCTGAAATCTTGTGGGGTGTCTATAGTGGTCAGGGAAGGGGAGGTATAAATTTGATTAAGGTATATTATATGAAAGGCAGAAAACAATAAAATATTAAAAATGGAAAATTCTGATCTTCCAATTGAAACCATAATAGTGTATTGTCTTGATTCTAATAGAGGAATATATGGAGCACTGTGGGCCATGGTTAAAACTGTTTAAAAGGAGGGAAAAATAGCCAATGCAACTACATACTAATAATAACATAGTCTTTTAACAAATAGCTTAATTCTGAGACTTTTTGTATAATTGTGTGCTATGCTATTATATGTGTTATATAAGAAAACAGATTAATTATTAATAGAGTCTATTTACTTAAAACGTGAATCTCAAATTTTAAAAATTGAATCCTCTTTACTAAATTTAAAATATTTTCCATTTTGTTAACATAATCATTATTTTTCAGGCATATTGACTCCTTAAAGTGCTCTAAAATTGGTTAATACTAAACTGTGTTACCACTCTTGAGACATGTTAGGCACTATGGGTCACCAGTTACAAAACTGATTCTCGATCTGATGTGGAGCTGAGAACCAGAGAGAGGCCCTGAAAATCTGAGCAACAGTAAACTGTTTCTTAGTACAAATTAATCAAACATAGGAAGAATACAGATGTAATGCTGCATGCATTTCAAAAGCCTCAAAGAAAGAACTGTGGAAGTTTTAACCACAAATAAATTATATATCTTTAACAATATAGACATGTTCAGTGGATTTAAGATTGAGCAATGTATACATGTATGAAACATCATGTGACCCTTGTAATATGTGATACTTTATATTTGTATCTTTCAGCCAATGTAATTTAATCAAAAAATTGCTTCAAATTCAAATGCATAAAGAATCCCAAGTGTCCTGAATGCCCTTGGCTCTATTGTATCTTGTGATTGTATTGCACCCTCCATTCTGAACACATAGTGTACACTGTGCAATGTCTGTGCTGTCATGTCATGTAATGCCAGACAACCCTGATTCAAAACACTATTTGGTACCTGTGGTTTTCCCAAATGTGGGAAATTCGACTGGCTAATTTGGGGTAGTGAGGTACCACAGGAAAAAAAAAAAAAAGGTTGCCATTTGAGTTGATGACTTGAGTATAACATCATTAAATTGATTTTGCTTCTGAGTTAAGAAATAATTTCCAAATATTTTAAATTACCCTAAGTATATTATTGCCAATTTGTACCACAGATTTCTGAGAAGCATAGTTCCCAACCTTGAGATAAACTATTAAAAATGCTGAAGAACCTTGACGTCTTGCATGACCAAGAAGTTCAGAGAAGATTTACTTTTTATGTGAAAGTACAATAGAATTATTAATGAAATTCACTTTTATTTTTAGTAAATGGGAAAAAATACCCTACCAAGTAAGTATGTTGATGCAATTTTTTCTTTATGTGTTATTAGAAGTAAATATTTGATTAGAACCTGTCCTAATTAGAACCTAGTCTGTCTTCCATTGCTGTGACAAAACACTCCGACACCAACTTGAGGAGGCAAGGGTTTATTCAGCTTACATCTCCTGGGTCTCATTTCATCACTTAGGAAGCCCAAGGCAGGAACTCAGGGCAGGAACCTGGAGGCCATGGAGGACTGCTGTTCACTGGCTTGCTCTCTACTGGCTTGCTCTCTGGCTCATGCCCAGCCTGCCTTCTTATACTGTCACTGCTCAACAATCAAGACAATACACCACAGATGTGGCCACAGGCCAATCCAATGGAGCCAATTCCCCAACCGAGGCTCCCTCAACCCAGGTGTGTCAAGTTGACACCAAAGCTATCCAGCACAATTGACCCCTTGTCAACTTGACACACAAACACATCACTATTAAACCACCTTTCCAGTTCTTATCCCCAAAGTATGATGTTAACACTAATCACAACCTAAGACAGTACATCCTTAAAAGCCCCACAGTCCTTAAAATGTCCAAACACTTAAAAGTCCAGTCTATTAAAAGTCTCTTAACTGTGGGCTGCTGTAAAATCCAAAACAAGTACTGTCTTATTTCAAAGGGAAGAATCAGGCACTCTCAAACAAAACCTAAGTCCAGCAAGTAGCTCAAGGCTGGACACCTGGGATTCACTCACGATCTTCTGGGCTCCAAAGGGTCTCGGCAGCTCCCCCTCTCCGACTCTGCCGTCCGTGGCACACTCATCTCGCAGGCCCAGGCCGACTCCATTCTACACCTACCGCTGCTCTTGGTGGTCGTCCCAGGGTACCGGCATCTCCAAAAAGCTGGGGTCGCTACTGAAACTGAGGCAGCACCTTCACCAATGGTCTCTTCTGACCTCTCCTGGTGCAAAGCCTCAGCTTCTCTCCATGACCCCTGCAATCCTGGGGTCTTCACAGCAACCGAGGTGCACTTCCACCAATGGTCTTTCCTGACCTCTCACAGTGCCAAGCCTCGGCTGCTCTCTGTGACCCCCTCAAATTTCAACACCGGAACCATATAGGAGACTCTTACACGTTACCAAGTCCGGCTTCTGGCTCGAGATGGAGGCTCAGGCCCTTTCTGGGTCACAGCTTCTGTGTGCTGACCTTGAAGATATTCTCCCCAGAAGATTTCACCTCAGTGATGCTGGTCTCTTGTTACTTACAGCTGATTTTTCAGCCCCAGCTAACCAGCATCAATTGCCCCAGTACCACAAAAGTTTCACTTCAGGTTCTGGTCTCTTGTTACTTACAGCTGATTCTCCACAGCCCCAGCTGACCAGAACCCACAGATTACACAGTCCTGATGATCTCTGCTCTCCTTTGAAACTAGAAACTTCACAAGCCAGGCCTCCATCTTCTACAACTCCTTCAGCAAAACTGCTCCAAGCTCCACAGCAACAATCTTTAGGCATTCAATGATCTTCCCAGCCCAAAGTTCCAAACGCCTCCACAATCCTTCCCCAAAACACCAAGGTCAGGTCTGTCACAGCAATACCCCACTCGTCTGGTACCAATTTCTGTCCTAGTCTGTCTTCCATTGCTGTGACAAAACACTCTGACACCAACTTGGGGAGGAAAGGGTTTATTCAGCTTACATCTCCTGGGTCTCATTTCATCACTTAGGAAGCCCAAGGCAGGAACTCAGGGCAGGAACCTGGAGGCCATGGAGGACTGCTGTTCACTGGCTTGCTCTCTACTGGCTTGCTCTCTGGCTCATGCCCAGCCTGACTTCTTATACTGTAACTGCTCAACAATCAAGACAATACACCACAGATGTGGCCACAGGCCAATCCAATGGAGCCAATTCCCCAACCGAGGCTCCCTCAACCCAGGTGTGTCAAGTTGACACCAAAGCTATCCAGCACAGAACCCCTACTTAAAATTTACACATAGAGGGTTCATAAATTTCCCAGGTGAAGAAGACACAGAGATGGATATGTGACCTCTATGTGAATGTTTGTGTATGTAAGGCAATGTTTTAATTATTTCTTCAGAAAACAAAATTATTATTAATGTTAGAGAAGTATCCACTCCATACAATGCAAATACTACAAATGTACAGTAGACTCAATTAAATGTCAGGCATGGAAACGGGTATGAAGCATGTTAAGTGTTTTAATTTTTTTTTAATTTTTTTATTTTTATTTATTATTTCTGTGTATGAATGTACTGTATGCATGCAAGTTTGTGCACCCGTGTCGTGCAGTGCTGCGGAGGTCAGAAGAGGGTCTTGGATTCCCCTGGAACTGGAGTTCTCCTGGAATTGGAGTTTCAGACGGTTTTTGGCCGCCATGTGGGTGCTGGGGATCGAACTCGGGTCCTCTGCAAGAGCGGTCGGCGCTCTTAACTGCTAGGCCATCTCTCCAGTCCCAGTGTTTTAATTTTTTAAAGCATGCAAATACAACAAAAGTTGCATAAGAAATTCTTCTAGATGATGTTTGGCTATATTTTTTCCCTTGAGAAATAACTTCTGTTGACACTTAGATAAGTAAAATCAGGGTAATATTAATTTATGTTCTGATTCTTAAAGTCTGATTCTTAAAATTTACACTTAAAAATTTAGTTCATCTTCCTGCTGATGAATCAAAACTGTTCTACACAACATGTAGCTTACCCTGACATCTTAAAAATAATGTTTGGTAACTGAGACATTTAGTTCTTATCATAAACTATACCCTACCCCCAAAGTGTATAATTGCACATTTCAAAAATTTCAGAATGGATTTTATTTCTCAACATTACATGTGAGTAAAATTACCATGTTGAAATACAATGAAACCTTCATTATGCCCATAATCAACTACCAAAAATAAAACCATCTCACAGAATGATCCAGGTGCTTGCTGTGAATTGTAGAAATGAGCAGAAAGTTTTACTGACTTTTCATCTATAAGAAAAATAATCCATCTCTTAAGTGTAACCCTTCTTTAGAATCATCCAACATGTTTATACTAAATCCTATTGGTGGATATAAGGGTGAGAAAAACTTTGTTCAGCTGTATAAGTTCTCTGCTTTAATGCAACAATACTTCATCATTATTTTTACCTGAGATCAACTGCTTTGCAATTCTGTCTGATAGAAAGAAGAGTCCTCTCTAAAAGCCTATTGATGCTCAAATACTGGGTTGTAAATATTCTCTTGTAATTTTGCCCATTATGTATCAACTCTCAAAATTCAGGAATTATTTTTCACTTAAAACTTCTAGGAAACCAGCTGAAATAATATGGCTGAGAAAGTAAACCTGTTTAAATTTCACAAAGATGCTATTGAAATAGAACCACTTTTTTTTTTTTTTTTTTTTTTTTTTTTTTGAGACAGGGTCTTCCTGTAGTCCCAGCTGGCCTGGAACCTGCTCTGTTGACCAGGCTGATCTTGAACTCACAGACATCCTTCTACCTCTGTCTCCTGAGTGCTGGCATTAAAGGCATGCACCACCATGGCTAACTTAGAAACACTTTTAAAACATCATTTACTTTGTTCAAAACTTAAACTTTAAACATGATTTTCAATGGCAAATTTTCTGATATATGCCATCCTTTTTCTATTTTTAAGCCTACATATTATCGGGATAAAAACATTTACTGAGGGCTGGAGAGATGGCCTAGTGGTTAAGAGCGCCAACCGCTCTTACAGAGGACCCGGGTTCGATCCCCAGCACCCACATGGCAGCCAAGAAACGTCCAAAACTCCAATTCCAGGAGAACTCCAGTTCCAGGAGAATCCGAGACCCTCTTCTGACCTCTGCGGCATTGCAAGACACGGGTGCACAAACCTGCATGCAGACAGTACATTCATACACACACAGAAATAAATTTTAAAAAATATATAAAAACACACAGTTCAGAAGAAGATAGACTTTCAAATTTTTATCTAATGTTAAGAATTATAGATTTCTGAAAAGGGAGGTGAGGCCTGCTGGGCACATAGGTGGCTGACCTGGGCCAGACCATCTCAGCTGCAGGGTAAGAAGACAGCAGTCACCCCCTCCCAACTTGAATACTGAAGGGAGTGTTCAGTAAGCCCTACAACCAACCTAGAGGAACTGGCTGGCAGCAGCAGATGGAACACAGGGCTCTGAAGGTCTCATAATGGCTGTTACCTACCCAGTTCTTGTAGAATAGAAAGGGAAGAGTGAGCTATACCTCCCAGTATGTAACCAAAATTGAAAGCCTCAAATCTAGACAAGCGAATACCACATAAATAAAGAGAAGGAATCAGAGAAAGTGATACTTCAACATGGTGAAACATTAGTGATTCTCATCTGAATGAAGGCAAAAGGAAATCCACATGCCAAGAGCACAAAAAAAGAACAATATGGGAAAAGTGCATAATAATTCCACATTAAAGTCTACTGAACCTATGGAGGATTCCCACAACAGAACTCCCCAGAGGAAGCCCAGGCCACAGATCATAAAACAATCACAGATGTATTCAAAGAAGTCATGGAACTAAGGGGAGAGAATGAAACACTCAGAAAAGACCTAGAGGAAAAGAATAACAATCTTTGGAAAGAACTAAAAGGAGAAAATGACAAACTCCAGAAAGAACTAGAGGGAGCAAATGACAAAGTCCGGAAAGAACTACAGGGAGAAAATGACAAACTCCAGAAGGAAGTGTAAACACTGAAAAAAATCCCATGCCGAAATGAAAAAGGAAACCAACCAGGAAGCAAGGAGCTACAAGAAGAGATTGAGAAGCTCCAAAAGGAAGTGGAAATAGTAAAGAAAACACAAGATGAACTAAAAAAGGAAATTGAACACTCATCCAATCAACAGAAAAGAATGGGAAAAAGCTTCAGAAGCAGAATGGAGGAAGCAGGAAAAAGAATATCAGATCTGGAAGATAACACAGAACAACTAAAAAGCTCAAGTAAAGAATAGGAAAAATTTAAAAATACCCAAGAATGGAACAACCAGGCAATGTGGGACACTATGAAAAGATCAAACCTCTGCATCATAGGGATAGAGGAAGGAGAAGAATCACAAGAGAATGGTATTGATCAGATCTTCAACAGAATAATAGATGAAAATTTTCCCAAACTAAAAAAGACAAATCCATAAAAATAAAAGAAGCACACAGAAAACCAAATAGACAAGACCAGAAAAGAAACTCCCCACACCGTATCATAGTTAAAACACTAGACACCCAATACAAAGACAAAATTCTAAAAGCCACAAGAGAAAGACAACAAGTTACATACAAGGGGAAATCTATTAGAATTACATCTGACTTCTCAGTGCAAACTATGAAAGCAAGAAGAACGTGGACCAAAGCATTCCCAGTGCTAAATGACTACAAATGCCAACCCAGGTTACTATTCCCAGCAAAAAAGTGTTAATTCTAGTTGGAGGAAAGAGAAAAATCTTCCATGACATAAACAAGATGAAAGAATACATGTCCGGAAAACCAAATCTTCAGAGAATACTTGAAGCAATTCAAAGGACAGAGGAGAGGAGCAGGTATCCACAGGCACCTGGAAAGTGAAATTAATAAAAGCATAACTGCAAAAGTAGAAACCCAGACCAAAAATGAAAATGGATAAGGGGAAAGGAAGCAACACACATCTCTCAATTATAAGCTTAAATATTAATGGACTAAACTCCCCAATCAAAAGGTATAGACTGGAAGAATGGGTTAGGAAACAGAATCCATCTATACGTTGTCTACAAGAAACCCATTATACCCTCAAGGGTAGGCGCTAACTGAAAGTGAAAGGATGGAAAAAATATTCCAGGCAAATGGTACCAAAAAGAAAGCAGGATTTGCTACTTTAATATCAGACAAAATAGACTTCAAAGTAGAAGCAATCAGAAGAGACAAAGAGGGCCATTACATCCTTATTAAAGGGAAAATTAACCATGAAGACTTCACAATCATGAATATATATGCACCAAATTCAGGTGCAACAGTCTTTAGAAACACAACTCTACAGGACCTCAAGGCACAGATTAACCCCAGCACAATCATAGTAGGGGACTTAAATACTCCACTGAGCCCCTTGGACAGATAACCAGACAAAGAATAAACAGAGGTACATTTGAACTGAAAAATATGATACAGAAAATGGACCTCACAGACATCTACTGAAGCACCAAAGAATACACATTTTACTCAGTACCTCACAGAACATTCTCCAAAATTTACCACATATTGGGACACAGAAATAAACCTCAAATTATACAAAAAGTTTGAAACATTTTCATGTATTCTATCAAACTACAGTGAAATAAATCTCATTATCAGCACCAGGATAAGTCCTACTACCTACATGAACACATGGAGACTAAACAACACACTGCTGAATAATGAATAGATCAAGGAAGAAATGAAGAAAGAAATAAAAGCATACCTGGAACTAAACGACAATGACAGTACAACACAACAAAACCTATGGGACACCTTAAAAGCAGTCCTAAGGGGGAAGTTTATAGCCCTGGGTGAAAAAAAAAAAAACAAACAAACAGAAAGAGCACAAATAAATGAGTTAACTCTGCAGTGAAAAATACTCAAAAGACCACAACAAATGAGCCCTAAATGCAACAGACAGGAAGAAATGACAAAAATCAGAGCAAAAATCAATGAAATAGAAGCAACAAAAACAATACAAAAAAATAAATGAACCCAAAAGTTGGTTCTTTGAGAGAATAAACAAGATAGATAGACCTCTAGCCCAGTTAACCAAAAGACAGTAAGAGCAACTTCAAATCGATAGAATTCATGATGAAAGGGGAAACATCACAACAGACAACTAAAAGATCCAGGCAATAATACAGGAATACTTCAAAAACTTATACTCTACTAAATTTGAAAACCTAAGTGAAATGGATGAATATTTGAAATCCTCGGAATCACCAAAGCTAAACCAAGAAGAGATTGATAGCTTAAACAAACCCATAATATTTGAGGAAACTGAAGATGTAATTAAAAAAGCTCCCAACTAAAAAAAGCCCCAGTACAGATGGTTTCAAGGCAGAATTCTATAAAAAATTTAGAGTTCATACAACCACTGCTACTCAAACTGTTCAGAAGGACTCAGAGGGAATTCTCCCAAACTCCTTCTATGAAGCCAGCATCACTCTAATACCAAAACCAGGCAAAGATAAAAGCAAAAAAGAAAGTTATAGACCCATCTCATTAATGAAAATAGATACAAAAATTCTCAATAAAATACTTGCAAATCACATACAAATCCACATCAAAATGATTATCCATCATGATCAAGTTGGATTCATACCAGAGATGCAAGGATAGTTCAACATATGTAAATCAATTAATATCATAAAACACATAAATGGACTGAAAGATAAAAACCTCACAATCATCTCAATTAATGCAGAGAAGGCCTTTGACAAAATCCAACACACCTTCATGCTTAAAGTACTAAAGGGAATTGAACTGGAGGGATCATTCCTCAACATAATCAAAGCCATATACAAGAAACACACAGCCAACATCATCCTAAATGGAGAAAAGTTAGAAGGAATCCCCTTAAAGGTAGGGACCTGACAAGGCTGCCGCTTATCACCTCTCCTCTTCTGTATAGTGCTTGAAACGCTTGCTAGGGAAATAAGGCAAGAAAAGGAAATTAAAGGAGTACTAATTGGAAAAGAGGAAGTCAAACTATCCCTCTTTGGAGATGATATGATAGTTTACCTAGGGGATGCTAAAAACTCAACCTGAAAACTCCTAGAAATGATTAAGAGTTTCAGTAAAATGTCGGGATTCAAAATTATCCTAGAAAAAATCAGTAGCCTTTCTTTACACTATCAACAAGCAACTAAAGAAGGAACACATGGAGACCTTCCCAATCACAATAGCCTCAAAAACAATAAAATACACAGAAATAACCCAACCAAAGACACCAAAGTACTCTATAACAAAAATTATAAAGCCCTGAAGAAGGAGATTGAAGAAGACATCAGAAGACAGAAAGTCCTCCTATGCTCATGGATTGGAAAAATTAATATAGTAAAAATATCCATTCTACACAAATTAATATACCAATTCAATGCAATCCCAATTAAAATCCCCAAGACATTCTTCACAGGCTCGGAAAAAAATCCTTAAATTCATATGGACAAACAAGACCCTGAATAGCCAAAGTTACCCTGAGTGAAAAGATCAATGCAAGGGGCATTTCTATACCAGACATCAAACTATACGACAGGGCTATAGTCATAAAAAATAGCCTGGTACTGGTACAAAAGCAGACCCATAGACCAATGGAACAAAAATGAAGATTCAAACTTAAGCACATACAATTTCAGCCACCTCATATTTGACAAGGGGGCCAAAAAGACTCAATGGAGAAAAGACAGTATCTTCAGCAAATGGTGTTGGCAAAACAGGATTACCACTTGTAGAATAATAAAATTAAACCCCTTCCTCTCACCCTGTACAAAAATGAACTCCAAATGGACCAAAGACCTTAATGTGAAACCTCAAACTCTGAAGGTTATAGAAGAAAAAGTTGGCAGCAACCTACAAGACATAGGTGTAGGAAAAGACTTTCTAAATCAGACAGCAGCTGCACAGGAAACAAGGTCGACAATTGACAAATGGGACCTTATAAAACTCAAAAGTTTCTGTACAGCAAAAGAAACAATCAGGGAAGTGAAGAGAAAACCCACAGAGTTGGAGGAAACATTCACTGCTGATACATCTGACAGAGCACTAACTTCCAGAATGCATAAACTACTCAAAAAACAAAAAAGTAAGAAAACAAGTGACTCACTCAAAAGATGGAGTAAAGAGCTGAACAGAGACTTCACAAGTGAGGAAATAGAGATGTCAGAGAAAGTGTTCAATATCACTAATAATTAAGGAAATGCAAATCAAATCCTCTTTATGATATTATCTTACGGGGCTGGAGAGATGGCTCAGTGGTTAAGTGCACCGACTGCTCTTGCAGAGGACCTGGGTTCGATTCCCAACACCCACATGGCAGCTAAGAACCATCTTAACTCCAGTTCCAGGGGAATATGAAGCCCTCTTCTGACCTCCGTGGCATTGCATGACACGGGTGCACCAACTTACATGCAGACAGTACACTCATACACATAAAAAGTAAGTAAAATATAATTAAAAAATAAATATATCATCTTACTCCAATACGGCTGACTAGGATCAAGGAAACAAATGATACCAAATGCTGGAGAGGTTGTGGGGAAAGGGAAACACTCATCCACTGCTGGTGGGATTGCAAACTTATACAACCATTATGGAAAACAGTGTGGAGAACCCTTAAAAGACTCAAAATGAGCCTACCACCTGACCCAGCCATACCACTTCTGGGTATATAGCCATAAGACTCATCCTACCACAAAAATACATGTATAGGCATGTTTATTGTACCTGTCTTCACAATGGCAACGAGCTGGAACCAACCCAAGTGCCCCTCAACCGATGAGTGGATAGAGAAAATGTGGCACATCTATGCAATGGAGTTCTATGCAGCGGTAAAGAAAGATGATATGAAATTTGCAGGTAAATGGATGGAACTAGAAGATACTGTTAAGTGAAGTAACAGTCATCTCAGAAAAACAAAAGGTGAATGGTATCCCTCATCTGTGGATGCTAGCACCACAGATTGTAAGGCAAATTGAGCAACATTAAAGTTATATTCCTCATGATATGAACACAACCCTGCTCTTGTATTATGAATCCCTAGACAGGTCCTGTTACCTTCCTACCATTTATTTTCAGACTATGGATTTTTGGTAGGTGATGGTGGGCATGTATACTTATTTTAGAGTAACATAAAGTTAAAATGGAAAAAGGCGAATCAAGAAATATAATATGGAATTAACACTCAGTTTGTTTTCAGAAGATACAATTTTAGTATAGGTGTGATGTATCAGGCTGGTGTAACTTAACCTTTCTGGGTGCTGAATGACCATACTTAATACCTATACCAATTCTGCCGAGGGACCTAAGGGATAACTTTGTTCCTTGCCCTCAGAAGTCAACTAAGTCTCAGGGGAATATGCACGGGGACATCTCTTGAAATGTCCTGCAAATGTGAGTCACCAGTCTTCCTGTGCAGGGAGGCCTTGGAGATCCACTAATGGGACTTCGACCAGTGTCCATCCTATAAAGAGAAAAAAGTCTGTTCATGCTTCAAAAAGAGAAGCCTGTTCTAGCAAGACCCAACTGTGTCCTAGAGTGGATGGAACTGGTGGTTGAAAAGCCAAAAGGAGCCAGAAAAAACAAAAACAAAAACTGTGTGACCCTTGAGGACCAGATCCTCAACTGACCTTGAGAAAACAAAAACCTTGGTTAATCTGGGCTAATTGTGTGGCCTTAAGCATCCAAAAGGAAAGTATGACCAGAAATAAATAATCAGTATGTTCTGAGAAATTGTACTTCAGATATAAAACTTGAGAATCCTCCAAACCTTCAATGGCAGATGAGGACCCCTGAGATATCCAGCTTGTGGACTGAGTGGCTACTGGGATTTCAGCCTCTTCAGAGTATAGACTGCTGTTGTTGAACTATCCAGGCTTTGTCATGGAGGCCAGTCCAGGAAGATCAAGGCAGGACACATGCTTGCTTGACCTCATTTGGGTGACCATGGGGAGGAGGGACCCCAGTGTGGAGCACAGGGGCAGGATTGATGGTTGTTTGGTTTTGCCAAGGAGGAATCTTCAAGCATTTCCTTGGGGAAACATAGAGATTTTTGGTCAAAAATAAATAAATAGGGAAAGAAGAGAGAGAGGCCGAGAGCGAGGAGAGAGATGAGAGGGAGAGAGAGAAGAAAGAAGACGAAGAGAATAGAACAAAGAAAGAAGGAAAGAAAGAACGAAAGAACAAGAAAGAAAATACTCTGCCTCGGTGATTTATATTTATTAAATATTCATATAATATTTATATATATATATATAATATATGGGTACAAGTTGGATGAAAAAAAGAATTTCCAATGTCAAAGCCATCATGTACTGTATTTAGACTGTTTTTTGTTTTGTTCACATTCAATTTATGTTATTGTGATTTTATGTGTAGACTCTAAAGTTTCACACTTAAATATAAGTTAAAAAGACAAGGACATTATAATTTCTCATCGCTCTTTCCTTAATAACATTTATTAAATGATTTCTAACTAGTGGAAAACATTCGACATCTTGAAGCAGCAAAATTTGTCAGCAGGTCATCTCACAAATAGAAAATGTCTGCAGTTAGTTCACAGAAGACTGCTGTATCATTCCATCCTTTGATGCATAGTGCACACCGAAATCAGTCAGACCATGATCATACCGAATTTAGTTGTGAATACATTACCTTATTTGGTGACCTGTCTCCATTGTGTATATATATAGGATTATATTATAATATATTATTGTATATATATTGTATAAAATATAGCTAGGAAACCTTTACTCTGGCCTTCAAAATTAAATTGCAGTGTTATTCTCAAATCACTAAAGAACATAGACATGCCGTGTGAGGCAAAATCCTGTTTGCCTTCAGAAGTGTCAAATATACCCCTGTCTAGTCATTTACGCCCCTTTGTTTTATTCAAATTTCATCACCAGTTACAGAAAGTGAACATTCATGGGAAATATTGCACATGGCCTCTTGAAACTGAAATTTATTACAGAACTTTATTTTATTTTGTACTTAAAAGAAAAAAAAAGGACTAAATTTACTACTTTTTAAAATAAAAAATATACCACTGTGACGTGATTGCACATCTGTTAGCTGTGAGGGAAACTATAAATGTGCTGTTATTCCAGCCATTAAATTGTAGCTGTAAACTTCCCAAAACATCAAGTAAGAATACTCATCCCAGATAGTTTAACTATATTGGTTTATTAAATAACACATGGCAACAGAGTAGAATCACCTTTGCAAACATTTCAGTATTATCATCTGTTTTTTATTCATAGTAGACAAAATTTAATGTTTCATCTATTAACTACAGACTACCAAGGTTCAATAGTAATATCATGCCATGGTTACTGCCTAGTGTTATTGTTACAAAATTTGCTATTAAAAGTGTCTATTAATGTAAATAAAACATATCCTAAGATTATGGTAAGAGTTCATCAATATTCCAGAAGGATTTCATGGGAGAGAGGAGTAGCACATGCCTTAGTATGGATCTTACATGGGACATATTTAAAGTGACAAAGGTGTGCCTGCTCCATAGATGGAGCACTATGACTACTAATTTTACATACTTTTTGTATGTTTTAAATAATGAGATTCTGATGGGTAGATCATATGTTTCAAAAATATTTAAAGCCCAACATTCTTTGATAATTAGAATCTGATCTTTTCAATTTTTTATTTAAAGACTGGGTAAGATATAAACACATTTTTAGCAACATTGATTTCTTTTAACTTTGAGTAATTTTGCTATGCTTGTTAAACATTTAAGTGGAGATGTCAAAATATGATTGTATAAGTCTGGACTTCAGTGAGAAGTTGTGTGGTTAAAGGCATAGTTTTGGGACTTGTCAGCCTATTTAAAGTAAAGAGAATTGATGAGGTTACAGAATGAACAGAAAGGCAGGAGCAGTCCAAGGACTGAATTCTAGGGCACTACAGTGTTTAGATGCCAGGCAGACAAAGATGATACACAAAGGGAAGGAAATGATTAAGTAGGAAGGTGTGATCAAGTGTAAACAGGACACCTGTAAATCAAATAGATGGAATCTAGAGTTAAAGTCAGAGAGGTCATTGTAGACAAAAAGATGAACCATTTCTGCCTGATTTCATAGAAAAACAATCTCGAAAAAAATGGAGTTCAATGGCAAATGTGCCAGCAGAAATAATTTATAAAGAAAAATCTTTTGAAAATATTTTGTAATGTTAGTGTTATACAGAAGGAAGTATGCTACACAGTATTTTTTAGCATGAAATAATATGGTAGCATGATTTCATGATAGTTGAAATATCTTCTAGATAATTAATGATCATGAAGGGAAATGGAGTCATTTGTGCTGCAAAGCACATCACACACTAAATATTGTAGTAATTTATTTAATTGTAAATTTGAAAAATCAAGAAATGGAAAAGAGTATATTCATAGCAATGCAGACAGACCATTGAGCACATAATCAGTCTTATGTAGAATTATTTTACAGTATCATCATTGTTTTATTATCCCATGTATGAACCATGTCTCTCAAAACATAACATGATATAGAAAAATTCTGAGAGGCATTTTGTTAATAGACAAAACTACATCATTTGCAGTAGCTTATCACATCCAGGATGGGGCACAGCATAAACAAATAAGGTTTTCTGTCTGGAGCTGACTTTGGAATTGAGAGATTTATAGTGATCTGTTTTTAGTACAAGGTGATATTCTGGGTGAATGAGGAATACTGAAATCCTTTGATACAACATATTTAGATTTTTGGAAGCATGAATGAACAAAACAAAATAAGGTAAGATCATTTTTATCATCAACACAAACCAGATGTCAACACAAGACCTGAGCTCAGGAAAACCTCTGAGCTCAGGAAACCCCATCCCTCTGTAGACAGCACATGTGTACGCTTCCAGTGGAGAATTAGGTATATAGTATCTGCCAGGGGCTTTCACGGTGAAAAGATCTAAAATATTCAGAAAACATGAGATGTAGTTATACTCTTTGGCCAAAGTAAAAGTGACAGATCATGGAAATGTAACACACATCTCCCATCTTTCACCCTTCTCTATGCTAAAAAAAAAAAGAAAGAAAACTAGGCAAGAATTTTGTGCCATCTGTAAGTCTGATAGAAATAATTTACAGGCCCTAGTACCAGTAATACAGAGAAGAGAAGAACACTTGAGCTTGGCATGGAAGGACAGTAAGTAAATAACCAGTAACCTGAGGAGTTTGGGGATAAACATCCTTCAAAAATGATGTGGATGCAGAGAAGAGACAGATGTCTCCCTGCAGGGAGTAAGCAGGGGAAATGTATTCTCACCATGTGGAAAATGAAGAGCTGAAAATGTATTTCCTGGGGGTCTTACATTTCCAAGTTCTGGCAGTGGAGAGCCACTTAAATTCCTGCTTATGGAGTTCATAAGACATTTTTATATCCTTAAAATTAAGTCCCTTCTCCTTCAGTTTAGCTAATAGAGGTTTTCAACACTTACTGAAAAAGAAATTCTGTGTTGTTTGCCGAAACTTGCCAAAAGATCCCATGTTGCAATTAACTACAATTTAAAAAATGTATTATTTATTATATTTTGTATGTGTATGGGTGTATTGCCTGCATGCATGTGCTTAAGTGTACCTGTGAAGTGCAATGGCTGCGAAGCTCAGAAGATGTCTTTGGGGTCCCTGGAACAGGACTTAAGACATTTGTAAGCTGCCATGTGGGTGCTGGGAGTCAAACTTGGGTCTTCAAGAGCAGTTAGTGCATTTAAATGCTGAGCCAACTCTCCAGCCCCACAATTTACTAAATTTAAACGTGTTATGCAGTGTGATAGGGCCCAATTGTCTATGCTCTCTCATCATTAAAAATGGGGCAACTGAGATTTCAGTTTTTAAATTTATTTTAATTAATTTAAATTCAGTTTTAAAACTTATGTTTGAAAAATTAGAATGGAAATATTTACTTTTCTAGGTATGACTTTTTTTTAGTAAATACATGTCAGTTATTTTTCTGAAATGTTGTATTCAAGGACAGGTTTTCTTTTTTAAAAAAATTCATATACAGAACTAAGAATTTGACGCTGGGGTTAAAGTGCTTCCTGTCAAAGCATGAAGATCCAAGTTCAAATCCCTAGAATAAATATAAAATGCCAGAAGTGGTTTATACCAATAATCCAGCAACTTGAAGGCAGAAACAGGAGGATCCAGGGGCTTGTCTGGTGATAATGAATTTGGCAAAATTGGTGAGTTCCAGCATCAGTGATGAAGGAACACACCATAGGTCAACCTGTGTCTTCCACAATCATAGTACACATTCCCACACAAATGTGTATACATACACAGACACCGTACACAAATATGGTCACACACTAAATTAGTGCAATGTGTAGTTATTTTACCTATTCATTAGATAATTTTTGCGTAGCTACTAAAACTACAAAATGATATACGTTGCTCATATCCCCTTGCTATCAGATGCTGATACTTCAGACTTCCCTAGTCAAAGCATATTTTGTAGACTGAGAACATATGCATCACCCAGGAGCTTATTAGAAGCAAAATTCATAGACCTCTTGCAGGCCTACTGAATATGAACTCAAATTTTCTTCCTAATGAGATCTCCAGGTATTTTGTATGAATATCACATTTGAGAAGCATCCCTTGACCCTGGTTTCCTACCCATAAGTTCTCCATCAAATGCAGTTATTATGACTGGAAACATGTTTTGGTAATGAAAATCAGCGAAAGAGAATTTGGTAAATCAAAGAATAATAGCTTTTTCAACTTGAAAATTGTAATGAATAAGACACAAATTTCCAGAAATGTATTACATTCTATCTAGTATTGATTACTTTACTTTTAATCCACAAAAATGGTACCATAAACCCACAAAGAGCTCAGCCAAATAAGCTACCTGGGGGCTTGTGGTTGATTATGCCTTTCACTCAATATGTTTTGTTTTGTTTTAGACCAGTCCAGCAATTTGTCACGAGGATATTGCTGGAATATTCGCTTTGATCTTTACAAATTTTACCATTGTCTTTATAGTCAATCTCCTTAACCTCTCATAGTCTCAACCAATATTCCTTTGTCTTGTTTCTAAAGTTAAAACTCACATTGATTGCTATATTTTACTCTTGAGAATTTTGCTGTGTCTTTAAATAACCCTGGTATTATTTTTTAAATTAATTTATTTATACATTTTTTTATCAAATCTAGACCTGTGTCCCCCCATCCCCCCACCCCACCAGAGCTCATGCATTCTGCCAAACATGCTTTTCATCTCTTTCTCAGTCTTTCTCAATATTCTCCATGAGGAAGTTGACTGTTTTGAGCAGAAGTTCACTGTTTCAGTCAGTTCTTTGATGCAGTCCTTTCTGTTGTTGTTGTTGTTGTTGTTGTTGTTGTTGTTGTTTCCAATATGCATCACTCCCAACTGCTTTGGACAAAAGCTCAAGGGGCCATGCACAAGAAATACTTACAACTAGGTAATTGGCACTAGCATCCACAGATGAGGGATACCATTCGTCGTTTGTTTTTCTGGGACTGTGTTACTTCACTCAGCATGATGTCCTCTAGCTCCAGCCATTTTCCTGCAAAGCTCATGATGTCATCTTTCTTTACTGCTGCATAGAACTCCATTGTGTAGATGTACCACATTTTCTCTATCCACTCATCAGTTGAGGGGCATTTGGGTTGGTTCCAGCTCCTTGCTATTGTGAAGAGAGCTGAAATAAACATGGCCGTGCATGTATCTCTGCGGTGGGGTGAGTCTTGAGGGTACATGCCTAGGAGTGGTATGGCTGGGTCGGGTGGCAAGTTCATTCCAAGTCTTCCAAGGGTTCTCCACACTGCTTTCCATAGTGGCTGTACGAGTTTACATTCCCACCAGCAGTGGATGAGTGTTCCCCTTTCCCCACAACCTCTCCAGCACTTGGTATCATTTGTTTTCTTGATCCTAGCCAGTCTTATTGGAGTAAGATGATATCTTAAAGTGGTTTTGATTTGCATTTCCTTAATGATTAGTGATGTTGAACACTTCTTAAGGTGTTTCTCAGCCATCTCTAATTCCTCACTTGTGAAGTCTCTGTTCAGCTCTTTGCTCCATCTATTGAGTGGGTCATTTGTTTTCCTTCTTCTTTGTTTTTTGAGTAGTTTATATATTCTGGAAATCAATGCTTTGTCAGATGATTCTGCGGTGAAGGTTTCCTCCCACTCTGTGGGATTTCTCCTCACTTCCTTGATTGTTTCTTTTGATGTACAGAAGCTTTTGAGTTAATGAGGTCCCATTTCTCAATTGTTGACCTTAATTTTTGTGCAGATGTTGTATGATTTAGGAAATTTTTTCCTACGCCTATGTCTTGTGGTCTGTTTCCAACTTTTTCTTCTATCACCTTCAGAGTTTGGGGTTTCACGTTGAGGTCTTTGATCCATCTGAAGTTGACTTTTGTACAGGGCAAGAGGTAGGGGTTTAATTTCATTCTTCTACAAGTGGTGATCCAGTTTTGCCAACACCACTGGCTGAAGATGCTGTCTTTTCTCCATTGTGTCTTCTTGGATATCCCTGGTATTATAAGACTTATGACTTCTGTTCAGTTTTAGTTATTAGTTGTAAATGACTAAACTGTCTTGCTTTTTCTTTAAACTTCAAATTGTTGTGTGTGTTTTTTTTTAACATGTACTATTTTATAAAACATAATGCATGAACAGAAATACCTGTGCCTACTATTTCCTGGAATTACATTGAAATAACTGGTAACTCTTGTTAAGCTATTTCAGTTATTAGGTTACTATATAAACCCCAAAGAAGATGGTAATATGAAGGATGATTATTGTAGGAATTATTTAATAAATAGATTTTCAACTTTTCTCAATTTATTGATAATATGTGTGATTCCAGAAATGATGTGATGCTGAAAACACTAATGACAGGGATGTGAAAGTCTACTAAAACATCTGAATAATAACCCAAGAGCTAGAAGGAAGGTAAAAAGAAGAAAAGAATTGTCCTAAATAATCTTGCCCAAAAGCAAATATTTCTGAACATGTATTTCTGAACTTCCTGATGATAAATGAAGATTGGGTATGACATCACCATAATCTCTATAATATTAAGATATTTAAAACTACTTTTATAGAATAAATGGGAAAATAATAGCTATTTTGCTCAAAATCAGAATTTTGTAAAAGGCTAACTCTTATATTGCTTTTCGTTGAATCTGAGTATTCGTACTATTATACTTCTTTTATGTAATTCTAAGAGGAACTGATAGGTTCTTTTTTACTAAAAATAAATCTAATGCCTTCTATAGGTCATCCATTGCCCTGGAAGGAAGGGATGTAAGAATACACAAATTTTACAGGGCTATGGCATTCATAGGAAATATGGGAACATGATAGACATCAAACAAAAGCCCACAGTGTTAAGTTACAAATGTTCAGGATGGTACAAGAGACCATATCAAGAAATTTTACCCTAGATTGAAGGTCAGGAAAACTTGCTGGAGGAAATGACATTTACACTAAGACATGAAAAATAAGTAGACTTCTCCAGACTAGGAGAGCAATTTGTGTAATGATTTGAAATCAGAATAAAGTCCACCATGACAGGCATGGTGGATATTTGCTTCAAAGGTTAAATTGAAGACTAAATGGATGGATCAGACACTTTATGGATCAGGCACTTTAGCCTGAAGATTTCATTCTTTAATCATAAAGATATTTTCAGAATTACTGCTTTGAAAGGGCGAGTTACTTACATTTTCTTTCAAATACATCCTCACTGTATGAAAAGAGAAAGCATGTAATAATGGAAGATTGAGTTGACAATCTATCAGTTATGTTATTATCTAAGCTAGTTCAAGAAAAAGTAACTTTAATTGAGCTCAAAGAAAAGAAGTCAGAATAGAAGAAGGAATTTACACGAAAGATAGCAGAGCAGAACCCTGTCTCTATATGGAGGAAAAGTAAGTGGATCATGAAATGTCACAGAATTTTTAGAAGAGAAAAATGGCTTGGAGTGTTCACATTGACAGATTAATCATAGTGTGTGATCATGAACTAGATGAACACACGAGTTTCTCATCTTTAAGATTTTTTTTCCATTTACTGATATGACCAAATTCTTATATAGGGCCAGAGTGTTCAAACTTATCATAATTTGATAATAAATCCAAGGAACATGCATGCATAGAATATTTAACACACACACACACACACACACACACACACACACACACACTGTGCGCGCACACACAAAGACAAAGAATAAAAACCCATTTTGTTTTGTTAGATAGTGTATCATGTAACTCAGGCTGGACTTGACCACCAGTTTTCGCAGACTCTCCTTGAATTCCTGGTGTTCCTTCCTCTTCCTCCCATGTCCTGGTGTGTTACTATACCCAGCATTTTACTCATTTTTTTGGTCTTTTTGGGTCAGGGACTCCCTGTAGCTCTGGCTGTCCTGGAACTCACTCTGTAGACCAGGTTGGCCATGAACTCACAGAGATCCACCTCCCTCTGCCTCCCAAGTGCTAGGATACTCATTTCTTGTTGATATTTGAAGAATGACCTGGAAGATGCACACATTTGGCAGGGAGAAGGAAATTCTGGATGGTAATTAAGAGAATAATTTGGTACTGAGTTGGTTATTTAGTTTTCTCACTAACACTTGCTAAAGAATTAAAACCCTTTAAAACATCATTATTTTTGTCTTAAAAATCTATCAGTCTTCATTTATTTAAATATCCTGAGATCTCTCTTCTTTTTCCTAAATCTAATATACACAATACTAAATCATATGAATCTCTTCTGTTTATTATAAACTCCTGCATTTGGAAGTTATTAACTATGTTTTATTTTATGTGTATGTTTTGCCTCTATGTATGTGTGTAGATGCACTAAGTGTATATAATACCCACAGAAGTCATACGAGTACATCAGTTCCCCTGTAACCAGAGTTACCATTGGTTGTTATTCATCATGTCGGTGCTAGGAACTAAACTCAGGTCCTCTTCAAGACCAGCTGGTATTCTTAAGTACTACACCATAGTACTTAAGACCAGCCCCTAAAGTCATGCATTTTGAGTGACATGGTCCCACGAAGAATAGGACTTTTAATTGAGACAAGTTCCCAAACATAGTATTTGTGTTGTAAATAGAACATATGGCAATTAAAATTTAAGACTTAGTATTGGAGCACAGTTCAGTGGTTCAATGGAGCATGGCTCAGTGGGTGCTCTTGGAGAGGACCTGGATTTGATTCCCAGTACCCACATGGCAACTCACAGTTATCTATAAATCTAGTTAAAGGTATAGGACTCACACTTCTGGTTTCCAAGAACACTGCATGACATGGTTGTATTTACATACATGCTGGCCAAACATATACGCAAAAGAAAAATAAACTTTTCTTTCCTTCCATGTATTATAGGGGACTTTGTACTCTGATAGATTCAAGTATTATTCCCAGTTTGAAATTCTTTCTTAATAAATTTTTCAGTAAAGAGATTAGCTTATTACAAACTCTACACATATTTTATTTTCTAAATATGTTTATTTAATAATTTAATTATATATAGTATTACTATAAAACTTAACTGCTAAATTGTTTGTCTGAAAGACTAAAATCAATTGTCCAAATTGTTAAGTGGACAATTAACAAAGTAACTCAATTTGATTCCTAATGTGTAAGGTGTGTAATCCTGGTGGGTAACTATTATCTGGAGGTATTTAAAAATTTTTAATTTTTACTTATTTATGTATTTGTGTATGTGTATGAATGTACTGTCTACATGCAGGTTTGTGCACCCATGTCTTGCAATGCCACGGAGGTCAGAAGAGGGTGTCGGATTCCCCTGGAATTGGAGTTCTCCTGGAATTGGAGTTTCAGAGTTCTTGGCCGCCATGTGGGTACTGAGGATCGAACCCAGGTCCTCTGTAAGAGTGGTCGGCACTCTTAACCGCTAGGCCATCTCTCCAGCCCCAATCTGGAGGCATTTTAATTAGTTCACAAAGAAACTTTCACACTTATGCACACAGGGGAATTAATTTCATGGAACATGGCTTATTTCATCAAATAATTATAAAATATCCAAAGCATGTGTAATGTTATAAATAATAAGAAATACCTAAAACAGAAAAATATAGAAAAATTAGATATCAAGTAGACTACATGGATGAGAGATGACTCTAGATAGTTCAAAAGAGACTTGAAAGAGACGAGTTACAGTTTATATGGAAAGTTAAGCAAAAGAAATAATGAGTTACTCAAAATCCCCAAATCAGGAAGCTGGCATGATTTCTTGGAAGAAGGGTAAAGAAGACATGAAGGTATTATTACAGAATATTTTTTTTTTGTTCACTTGTTTGTTTGCTTGGTTTGGTAATTGTTTTTCTGAGATAGGGTGTTATTATAGAACCCAGGTGGTTTTCAACTTACTCCGTAGCCCAGGCAGGCCTAAAACTTAACAATTCTCCTGCCTTAGCATTCTTAATACCTGGATTACAGTTTTGCACCGCCAGGCTGAGCTTGCCCGCATTACAAATACCAGTGAGTAAAGGAATAACGTACGCCTTCATTATCCAAGCTTCTAATAAATGAAACCAAAAGGAATGTGTGCAGTAATGAGAAGACTGGATCACATGATCGTGAGGACTTGGAATTTCACTGTATTTCACAGGCTAGAGTCAATCTGATGACAAAGTACTCTTGAACATGCATTCTGAAGTGTTCTCAGAAAAGGGAAGGCTTTGGTCTGTACAAGCTTTCAACTGATTGCATTCAGTCTCCCCAAACATGGAAGTTAGTGAACTTTTAAGTCCACAGATTTAAATGTAAAAACATCGTCAACCTACAGGATCATGTTTATTTAAATTTGGGCATGGTGTACCAAGGGAAATGAGTAATCACAAGTAGGAAGTGAGGACAAAGTGAATTACCAGGCTGAATTACCATTGGCGATGCAGCAGTAAACTTTCTGCTCCAGGATCACTCCTAACTGCCTGCCGCATAAGGAACTATAGGGAGGTTCGTTGGTGTGTTAATCCCTAGTAAAAGTCCCATTAAAAAGGTCCTTTACATTAGGGTAGACTGTGCAAAGTGCAGTTATTTAAAATTTAAGTTTAAATAGGCTATCATGAAAGAAAACATGAATTCTCATATATTTATACCAATATGTAGCAGGCCCCTGAATTATCATGGTATTTTTCTCTTTCTTGCCATACATTTATCTCAATGAAGTATTTAAGGATTTTGTTCTCTGGATGGAATCTGCAAGATGCTGTTACATATTTATTTTATATGGTGTTCTCTGGGATATCAAGGTGAGCAAGCTCTATCAGGATACAGTTTTAAGGCTATATTAAGGAGAGTTTATACAACTCACAGGAGGGCAATGCAACTATTTTCAGTTTATCTGTCTAGCTCAGGTGAATAGCTTGTTTTTGTTCTTACAAATGAGAATTGAGGCAGGTAACTTTGCCTCATTAAATTTCACACCAGCTACAAGGAGCTGTTTTTTTTTTTTTTTTCTTGATGAGTTACATTTAAAATGGTAGCCACATTGCCATCCATCACCTCTTTATTCAGTTCAGAAAATTGACAATGATTCTCCAGAAGCCAGGGTTTTACATAGGGGAAAGTACAGTACAGTAAAAGCCAGAAAAAATGTCAGGGATCCTCTTCAGCCCTAGACATTTCACATTTCACAGTAGACATTTCACATTTCACAGTTTAATAATGGTGTTGACCAATGTGTATTTGGTAGAAGGGATATGCTCTGGTTCAATATGTGCCTCTTTGTATGCTGGTGTGTTTGTATGGTGGTATATTCCTCTTTCGTGAGAGGGTACAGTCACATTGAATTATATTCATAATTCACCACTTTACTAGATCCCACACTATGTGTCAAGATTCTCAGGGCTGGAGAGATGGCCTAGCGGTTAAGAGCACTGACTGCTCTTCCAGAGGACCCGGGTTCGATCCCCAGCACCCACATGGCGGCTGAGAACCATCTGAATACTCCAATTCCAGGAGAACTCCAGTTCTAGGGGAATCCGACACCCTCTTCTGACCTCCGCGGCATTGCACGACACGGATGCACAAACTTGCATGCAGACAGTACATTCATACACATACAGAAATAAATAAAATTAATAAAAAAAATTAAAAAAATAAAAGATTCTTCTGTGCATAGTCTGAAGTTGTTCAAGGTGACTATGATCATGTCAAATTTATTAGCTTGAGAGGCACTTAAGAGATTAGTATAATGCACTTATGACAGCACTGTGAGAGTACTTCTAGAGAAGATTAACAAAACAGACAAGATTTCCCTTAAATATGGTGGTGCCATCCCATAGATCAGACACACAGCTGGAATAGGGGGAGGAGTTATTATTGGAACATACTCTTTGTATTTCTTGGCTGCTGTGATGTAATTTCCTGTACTCTGACTCAGTAGCCTTGCCACAATGCACAGAAACCATAAATAAAGTAAATGTTTCTTCTTACATGATTTATGCCAAGTGTATTATCACTGCAGTGAGAAATTAATACATTCAGGTTAAATATTTTTTAAATTTCTTTATTTTTTCTTTATTTATTTATTTATTTTGAGACAGGGTCTCCTCCTTTTAGTTTCAGCTGGCCTGGAGTTCGCTGAGATCTGCCTGCTTCTGCCTCCCGAGTGCTGGGATTAAAGGTTTGTGCCACCATGCCTGGCATTCCTTTTTCATTTTTATTATCTTTTTCTTGATGCTTTTATTGATGTTGTGTGTATTTTAGACATCGTTTTTCAATTCAGTTTAGGCATTGTGATGGTTAATCCTGGGTGTCAACTTGACTGGACTAAGGAACCAATAAGAGAAAAAAGATCTTCGGATTGGACCACCTCAATCTGGATGGCCCACCCCAAATGTGGGCGTTACCTTCTGCTGGCAGGCAGTATTAAAGGCCATGCCAGAGGGATCTGGTCCCTTTTTTCCCCGCGGCTTGCCTCTCTCTCTCTGGTGAGTTTGTCTTGCTGCTGTGATCAACCCTTCAGATCCCATTGTGTACTGAGACCAGCAGATCTCCTGGAATCCATCGGGCCTTCAGCACCAGATTGGGACTACTGAGACATCCAGCCTTGTGGACTGAACAGTTCCCTGGATTCTCAGCCTCTCCAGTGCAGCACAGCTACTGTTGGACACCTTGAACTCTGTCGCGTGATCAAACCAATAAATTGTATATAGCTATATATTCGTCCTGTTGCTTCTGTTTCTTTAGAGAGCCCTGACTAATACAGGCATATTCCTTTTCCCTTCCCCCAGCCCCACTCCAGATCATGCATTCTGCCATAACTATTCAGGTTAAATATTTTAGCTGCAAATTCAAGATCTGGTAAAAAATAAAGATGTGGGACTATCAATATCCATAAAAAATTAAGGACACATTTTATTTATGACACATTCTCTGTAAATCTATATTTTGGACAAAAGAATATGGTGTCCATGCCCACTAATCCCTCAAAAAACCAATAACATGCTTTCCAAAGTGTATAGTCGTAGGACAGAAATCCTAGTTCCTCAGAGCGATGCTCATAGTGTGCACCTATGCCCAAATTATGGAATCTTTCTCTAAGTAACTTAGCAATATTCAATTGAGGAAGTCTATACCTACAAGCTATTTTAACTATAAAATCGAAGAGTTCTAATTTCATTGTAACTGTCTGAATGAGTATTTTAAACAACTGATGCAAAGATGAAGGCTGAGTATGGTGCATTGATAATCTTTGGGTCTCTTTAAAAGTCTCTCTCTCTTCTCTGTCTCTCTCTCTCTCTCTCTCTCTCTCTCTCTCTCTCTCTCTCTATAAATGATGACTACTGTTATTGGATGCCTATGAAGGTTTGAAGAGGAAACTAGATTCTCTAGGGTGGAAATACAAGCAGATGTGAACTATCAGCTGTGGGTGCTAGAACCAATCTCAGTTTCTCTGGAGGAGGGGCAAACACTCTTGACTGCTCAGCCATTTTCACAAAGTTCCATTCTTTGCCATCATTTAATTTGCCACCACTGATGGCGGCAACAGATCAAGATATTCCCACTGCTGTGCTACTCCCGTCCTCCATGGCAGTAAATAGTCCTGCCTTTCCCTGATGGTCAAGCCTGTGAATACTGAGTATGTTGAATTTTATGTTATATAGAACAGCTGAGTCTGATCTTACAAATAAATCTCACCTTGCAGAATGAGTGAGCAACAGAACATAACAAATTTATCTGAGTGAAATAAGTTATTTAAACATATAAGTTGCTTTGTATTACTCCAAATGGTATATAGTATCTGGACATTATTGAAAATAGGTTCTAAAATTAAGGCATGTAGGAAATCTCAAAATAAGCTGTCACAGTCCTAGGTTTCAGATGAACAATCAAATTCAAAATTCAGAATGATTGTGACTGTGCCAATAAATTCAACACTCAAATTATAATTTTTGGTTCTTCCTGTGCATGCTCCCTGGAACAGCTGCTACAAAAGAGCATGGGTTTGTCATTCCCTTGGGAGACATTTCTTCTCAGAAAGGATCTTCACATTCCCTTTTGGCTCATTAAAAAACTGGCATCAATATCAGATTCCAGTCCCTTGAACCTATGACATCCAATAGAAAATTATATCTCAATTCCCAAAAGAATCCATTTATATAATGTGGTAATATACAGCTCATATATTAAAATAGTACTCACTACAAGTAATCTTGGGAAATTTTAAGAAAATAGTCACCGAAATCAATTCTTCTAGGTTTATTTCATGTGATAAGCTATGCTTAAGAAATTATGGGAAATGGGCATTTCAAAGACGTCTCTTCCATGGACTGTCATTGGAAACACTGAGACATTAGAGCACAATATCGTGGCTATTTCCCACGATAAAGATTTAGGAATCCTCACTTGGGAGGCACAGGCAGGCAGATCTCTGTGAGTTCAAGGCCAGCCTGGTCTACAGAGTGAGTTCTAGGCCAGCTGGGACTAAAGAGAGACCGTCTCAAAAATACCCCCCAAAATAGATTTAGAAATCCTAGGTTTTGCAAGATTCTGGATTTTTTTTATCTTTTATTTTTCTTTTTTTAGTTTTTTTTTTTTTTCCTTTTTTTTGGGTATTTTTGAGGTAGGGTCTCCCTTTTAGTACCAGCTGTCCTGGAGCTCCCTCTGTAGACCAGGCTGGCCTTGAACTCACAGACATCCACCAATCTCTACCTCCCAAGTGCTGGGATTAAAGGCGTGAGCCACCACACCAGCTAAGATTCTGGATTTTATCAGTCAAACTCATATTATTATTCTTATTCTAATCCTTAATTGATTTCTTAATTGACACAAGGCATATGAAATTTTGTGTTTAATTGGTATTGGGATATGATGCTCACAGTTTTGTTTTACATCCCAGTATCTATTATAGTCATTCATCAAATATAAGAAATTAAAAGGATTATTTAAAAATCCACCATAGAAGTGTTCTTCTTCACTTAAAATTTGTATGTGAATAGAAAACATGTTGTGTCATTGCTTTACTGGTCCTGTAAACTCTTCAGCATATCTAACTACCACTAATTATAACATTAACTGCCTAAAGTACAATAGGCCCTTGACATCCAACAATTTTCTTTCTACCACATAATAAGGATAATTTGAATAATTATGATACAATTATTAGGATATGAGTTCAGTGCATATATTGCTGAACCCAATACCAAATCCTATTTTGAAGGCCAACTCTAGAACATAAAGCTATCAATCACTCTCACAGAAGATTAAATTTACCCAAAGTTATACATAGTCATCCCCCCTCCCCACATACACACATACAGAAGCACACACTTGTGGGTACACATAGGCACACACATATACTCAGACCACATACAGATTATAAGAAAATGTGGAAATCAGAGAAGTCCTGATGAAGTTTAACTTGAAATGGACTGTCAGCTGTGTGTGAAGCTGCTAAGTCTTTCAGAAATTAAGAGGCACAGGAAACAAATAGTATTTCAAGAGCTCAGTGAGACATGAATAGTTGAAAAAGTTCTGCTGGCCCATTATTGGCTGTCTTAGTCTTATACCACCTTCTGTAAAATTAATACAAAGTCTACCCTGTGACTGTTTTAAATGGCTCCCTTTGTCTCAAACTTTCCAGAAGCCATTTGAAGATGTAGAGATATAGAAAAAAACAGAGTAAAAGATATATATATATATATATATATATATATATATATATATGGCGGATGACTAGGGATATCATATCTATTATAGCTTCCATAGTATTCTAACAGTATTTTAGCAATTTTGTCAATGATAATAAAATATTTATATGTCTTCATGAAAATCAAGTCAAAAGAAAACATGGATGTGTAAAAATCTAAAGGCTAAGAGGCTACAAATGTAACTATAAACATCGAGTCAATATTAATGCTAAAGGTACTCATAAATGAAAACATATTTTAACCCATGTTCTTTCTAAACATGTAAATAAATATACAAGGAAGATTTTTCCTTCCTAGTCCTTATTCAACACCGTATATACATATATATGTAGTCTACATATATATGTATATACATATACATATATATGTAGTGGATACATAATAATATATGTATATATATTATGTATATATACATATATATACATAATGTAGATATACATATATCTACATATATGTAGATATATATATATATATATATATATATCAAAGAAAGGCTTTAGTGAGGATTTACTGACTGAAATTGTTTTGTTTTTATTTATTGTGATTTAGGGGAAAAATTTTAATGAACAAAAAAAGATATTTGAAGTAAAAAGTAAAATATATTTGCCACTTCCATGTGTGGGACTTTTTTTATTAAAGTTTTGAGGATTTTATACATATCTTAGTCAAATTTAGATCCTTTCCCCCTTTATTTCAGGAAAAATGTTTGCATGCTACTGTATAAATTAAAAGTTTGTTTGAAGATCAAATTTCAGGGCTGTTGAAATGGTTCAGGCGGGAAAATTCTTGGGTGCCTATGTTTGATCCTCAGAAGTCACATTTAAAAAACTAGACCTTAGGGCTGAGAGATGATTCAGTGGTTAAGAGCACTGGTTGCTCTTACAGAGGATGTAAGTTTTGGTTTCTAGCACCCACATTACCGGTAGCTAACAACTGTCCATACTTCCAGTTCAATGTCCTCTTCTGGCTTCTGCAGTCATTGCATACATGTGGTACATTTACATACTTGAAGTCATAATACTCACATACATTAAATACTTATTTGTTTTGAAAGTTAGGCATGATGGTCTGCAATTTAAATCCCATCCCTGGGGAGGTGGAGACAGGAAGAACATGGGGTTCATTGGAAAGCCATCTGAGCCTACGTGGTAGGTTCTGTGCAAGTGATGAAACTCCTGACAATGACCTGCAAGGTTGTCCTCCAGCCTCTGCACATCCACACATATCTGCACATCCCCACAACCATGGCACTCATACACATAAGAATATGTACACTCAAGCTGGGCATGGTGGTGTACACCTTTAATCCCAGCACTTGGGAGGCAGAGGCAGGCAGATCTCTGAGTTCAAAACCAGCCTGGTCTACAAAGAGAGTTCCAGGACAGCTGGAGCTGCAGGGAGACCCTGTCACAAAAAGACCAGGAAAAAAAAAGAATATGCATACTCATGTATGCACCGCACAATACAGCTGCAATTACACACATGCAGGCAACACACATACATATAATATAAAAATAATAAAATACTTAAAAATCATGCTTTGAAACTTTATTATTCCAGTTCTTCTGCATCTTCAATCCTTGGCACAGTTATATGAATAATATGATACCACATTATTCAATAAATGTACTGATATTAATAAATACTATTTATTAAATCAATTTCAATATAATTATAATTACTGTTATTATTGTTTGGGTTTTTCTGGTGTGCAGATTGAAAGCAATGCATTGCACATCTGAGGCAGGTGTGTATCCCTGATCTACATCCCAGCAGGACTGTAGTTTAAATAAACGAAAGGCTTCCCATAGGTTCCATGTTTCTCAGCATAAGTCATCTTTTCTACAAAATTTCATAAAGTTTTCGTCCTATGCAGTATATAAATCCTTCAAATTATAAGAATTTTTGCAAACAAGAAATATGTCATAACCAGAAAATTTTGCGGTTAATGAATAAGTAGTTACTCAAATCTACAAACCCGCTTAATACCAAGATTTTGTCATTTATATGAGAGTGGAAAATATGATTACTATTGGATACATGTTTTGTCTTAGTCCATGAAGACGAAAAATGTGTTAAAGATCAAGTATGGTTGAACTAAAGTCATTGAATACCTTGAATTTCTCAACTGAGTTTTCCTTTTCCCAGGTTTGTTTAATTTGTATTATGCTGACAAAAGCTAACCACCATAGATTCTTTAGTAACTTACAGCTAGGTATAAAGATGACAGAGAACAAAGTCATTTAAATACAAATGTTTCCAATTTCAAGATAATTTTGATATCTTCATATTGTTATATTAAAACACATTCAGCTGTTGTTTTTCTTGAAATCAATGTATGTTTTGCAGAAAAGTTAGATATATTAATCTGTTGTTATAATATATTATATTAACTTAAATTTTAATAATAAAAACAAAACAATGAGCATTTTGTGTATTCTGTATTATTAAAACCATAAAATTAGTTACATATTTGTAATTAGTTTCCTTTTTGTAAAACAGAAGTGTAATGATTTTATGCCTCAAAGACTAGTCCTTGGCCTGAAGATGTAGCTCAGTGGGAGAATGCTCAGTCAACCAAGTGAGAAATAACTGATCATAGTGGGCCAATATTGCATGGTGACTTGAAAAGAATATTGACAAAATGAAATAATGTTGTCTAAAGATAACTTGTCATTTTTCTAAACAAGGAAAACATTTAATTCCTTTGATACACATTTTCATGGCAACATCAATGTTATTGTAATTTATCTTTTACAATGTACTTCCAGCTTCTTTTTGCTAAGAATTAGTAACAGGAAGTAAAAGATGTGCTTCAAACCATGTTCCTTGACAAATGTGAGTCTTTCACAGCAAGCCACTCCTAAGGACAAATAATAATTTTGATTAAAAGACAGCAGCTCTGGGTTCTTTCTCCTCTAAAGCAAATGTCTAGTCAAAAGATGAAAGGCGATTGCCTCCCACAGAACTATCCATATGTCTTTTTGGCATTTACAAGCTTAGAAAAATGAAAGAAATAACCAAAAACTGATGAACAAAATGTGTCAAAAATAGAATTGCAGAAAATTGACAAATGTAAATTTCTATAGCTCTAGTGAGAAATTGGCCCATGTTAGGATCATCAAAATTAAACTCCAGAAGCTCAGTACAAAAAGGGCTCAAGATGTTTAACTGTAGGCATGCTTCATTTTCTAATTCAGCCAAATTTCGGCACATCCCAGAGACTCCTGTAATAGGGGCTCATTCAGCTCATTCAGTGTGTTCTTACATCCAAGTTGGCATCTCTGAAAGTCAAACTCTGAACACAGAAGAACCGAAAGGAATGCTAGAGATCAGTTTCTCTTCATTTTTATGAAAGATGGTTAATGGTCTTGATACAACTCCAACTCTAAAATGTTACTGGCAAGAAATGCTACCAATTATCCAGGGTTCTTTTGCCAGAGCTACACAGAAACTGAAGCTATTTCCATATATATTTTTTTTTAATTTTGTAAATGGTAAGCTTAATGACTCCACACTCTGCATGACTTTGGCAATAAGGTGTTGTTGCAAAACAATAACGCTAGAATAAAATGAATATTAAATCAGTGGTCCTTGCTGTCTCCATTTGTAAAACCTGAATTTTTAGGCAGAAACAAATATAGTCATTCAAAAAAAGCATCACAGATAATCAGCTACTCTACTCAGCTGAAACTTGAATTACTTATTCTTTAAACCCTCATGATAGACATAGAAATCATTTTCTATAGCATAACGTGAAATATTTACATGTGTTGGTAATATACAATGAACAGTTTTATTAAGTTTAAGTGTTTGTGGATAATAGGGATACACTTGCTCTCTTGGTTAACTGTATGCTTTTCTTTTTAAGAAAATGCCAAGGATGGATAACTTATACTGTTCATTTGGATCTTTGTTCTAGAGATTAGAAGTTGGTTTTGCTTGGCAAGGGTCCCAAGCTGTAATAGAAAGGCAGCCAGGTCCAATTCAGAGTGGCCTTGTAAGACTTCCTGTTTTCTTTCTTTATTTCTGTATGTGTATGAATGTACTGTCTGCATGCAAGTCTGTACACCCGTGTCGTGCAATGCCGCGGAGGTCAGAAGAGGGTCTCGGATTCCCCTGGAACTGGAGTTCTCCTGGAATTGGAGTCTCAGACGGCTCTCGGCCGCCATGTGGGTGCTGGGGATCGAACCCGGGTCCTCTGCAAGAGCGGTCGGCGCTCTTAACCGCTAGGCCATCTCTCCAGCCCCAGACTTCCTGTTTTCTTGTACTAACATTCAGAAGTCAGAGATCCAGGATGTACGGCCCGCAATACTTCTTCAGGGTTTGCTCCCCTCAATGCCTGCAACTGGGAAGGAAACTTCCACCATATGTAACTTTTAGGAATAAACAATATTTAAATCATGCACCTAACAATTATCACAGTTATTAGCCATTTCAATTTCTGAATAAGCACAACTATCTTTTCAAGTAAAATCTTTATCTAATATCAGTACAATAGCAACCATTCTACTATATTTTTAATCATCCTACCATAATTTTTGCTTCCTTAAGTCCAAATAAACTTGCCACTGATAAAATAAAATTTAAAATACTACCACTAGCATTATAAAACAAATTACAATCTTCCCTTGATCTTAAATTTACTTTTCTTTTTCATCCTTATGTTACTGGCGAAGTCTTGTTTGTTTAAGTCAGTGAAGGCAACTTGAAAAGAGCATATGCCTTTTCGATGGACAAAGATGAAACGTGTGCTCATATTTTATAAGAATATAATCTATTAGAATGATTTTCATGCTATTTTATTTTATTATTAGGAGATAAAAGACTTACTCAAAATCTATATTTATTTTCATTTCTGCAATCCAATTTTTAATTCTTCTTTATTCAGAATATCAATAGTTTCAATTAAAACATTTATGCCAGGCTCATTGATCATAAATCCAATCTTCTTTTACAGATTTGTATATACAAAGTGCATAGGGTTATATTTGATGTGGAGCAAATAGTGTGTGAACTATGATCAATAATTTAACTCTGGTAATAAGTTAAATGAGTTGATAACATTCAAAGACATTTAAAAACTTATCTTTATATTTCAAATGGTGAAACCCAAAAGCATCGCTTATATATAAAATGCACATATAGTATTTATTCAAATTCAGATTCAATTCAATGGTTTGCTCTCTGAGATTGATATAAACATGCATACCTAATGTAGCTTTATATTATTTTAGCAGATGTATGATCTGTGCTATGTATCTATACAAATAAGTTTTTAAATGGCATTGAGGCATGCATACATTTCCTACTACATCAAAACCTTTAAGAACCTCTTCATCTGTAATTTTACAACGAATGAATCATTTAACTCTGCCTCCATACTTTTCATATCTTGTTTCAAAAATATTTACCTACCTTTGTCCTCTAACATTTCTCTTTCTTGACCCCATTATAGTGTGCTCTTCTATACTTCCTTAGAATTTTATACTTTTCTTGTGCTGCTTTGATTTATACCACTTACAATTCTCAAAACAAATTTTTATTGTATTCCTGTATTTTCATTTTTTAAACAAGTGCCCTTATTTGAATATTCGAAGAGGCATACACCAGCTGTGCTGTGTGGCTTTTTGTTCATCCTTCCTTACTTCTAAGGAAAGGAGTAGATCAGGGTCCTGAGTGCTGGATCAGAATATTTTCTGAATGAATTTATGTAAAAAAATGATACTCTATAGAGTGCTTGTATTGCATCATGGACATATCACACACTAATCTTTTAAACTCAGTTTGAAAGAATTACTCAGGATACTATTTCTTATCTCATATTCAAATTAATGTGGAATTTCTTCAGAAGATGATTTAAGTGACAGAAAACACAGTTAAGAGGAGCAAAATGCTGTAAAGTAGGAAGTGTGTGTGTCTGCTAAAACGGAGACAGCCAAGTAAAGCTGTTCCCAATGTTGTCCCCATTAGAAAAGGAAAATGCTAGGTTTTCTAATGGGGACATTTGAAAAAATAGTTTTCAAAATAGAATAGTACATTAAACATATGGATTTAATTTGGGCTAATTTAAATTCTCAAACCTAATAGGCCTACTATATATACATATAGTGCCTGGCTGTTTAGGGGAACATCTTGTTTGGGCAAATGTATGTAAGAAGAGTTTGTGGAAATTATGTGGTTATTTCAACCTGATCTCTTGTGTACCATTTGTATTATTTAACCAACTGAAATTTAATTGCCTTGGGGGAAATAATTAGTTAAACCAAGTGACTTGAACTATTTAAATTTTTGACCTTTCCCTTTAGCTGATTGGTTACAAAGAACCAACCTGTTCCATTTATATTTTTGCAAACACTTTCAGTTTAGAATAATTTTAACCAGATACAAAATCTTTACAGAAACCTAGATGCATCCATTATTTTTCTTTACAAAAAAAATCTCAATGTACGTATTTATTGACTTTGTAGGCATTTCATGCCATTTCTCTAAATTCTTTAAATCCCTGCCCCATCTGCACTTCCCATAATCCCCCACTAGATGTGTCATATATGTTAAAGCCTATTGGGTCAAAATTATGAACCTAGATGTCCCTGGGTGAAAGTTTATCCATTGAGTCTAGTCAGCCTACACTTTTCTTTTTGTTGTTGCCAATCCCCTGACAAGAAACAACATAAGGGAACAAGGGTATATCAGCTGACAATTTGAAGGGACAGTCCCTTGTGGTGGTGAAGGTGTGGCTGCAGTAGCTCTTGTCTATGGAAAGGGGATCGTAGCCCTTTTCTTCACATCTGGGTGTGTCAGGAAGTAGAGAGAGATTCCCGGGGTGCACTATACATCACCCCCTTTTTGTCAGTCCTGGGCCAAGCTCAAGGATGGGGCCAACTACATTGATTATGTAGTCTCCCTTCTAAGTGAATCATCTCTGGAGACATGCCTAGACATGAGTCTCCTAGATAATTCGCAATCCTAAATCCAAACAAGCTGAAGGAAGATGAGATCATAACATGCCTCTTTTTTTTTTTATTTAGTTTTTATTGATGCTTTGTGCATTTCATACATTTTTTCCAATTCAGTTCAGGCTTATTTCCCTTTCCCTCCCCCCCCACCCCCACCCCATCCCAGATCATGCATTCTGCCATAACTGTCCTGCATCTTTCTCTCAGTTTTTTTTTTTCATTTTTAGCTACAAGTGATAATCCATGAGTACAAGCATCCTTCATGCAAAACCTATCTGCAGGCTGTTGTGCCCAAACACCTACAGCCCCACCATCCAGTGGGGGGTGACAGGTTGTTTGTTCAATCAAGTTGATCAAATGAGTGTCAGACTACATTGCTGTAGTTTCACCATTCACCCCAATCACAGCCCTTACATTCTACCACGCCCCCTCTTCCACAGGTTGTTCCCTAGGCTTAGAAAAGGGGCACAGGTGGATGAGAGGTAAAAGAGTCCACTCTCTCTGGAGCTGTTGACTTGGACTCTGGTCAATTCTGGCTGTTTCCTTTCATGGGCTGACAGTTTGTCCAGGAATAACCTTTCGATCCTACTAATGAAGAACAAGCAATTAGATATATAGGTATTTAAGCAGCACTAATAGTTATGGTAGGTTACTTTAGCATAGACACATGTTTGGATATTAATACAGGAGCTCTGACATCAGCAACGGATTGTTCTACCAGGTGGATGTTGGCCAGGGGATCCAAGGCCCCACAAAAGGTAAGGGCTCCTTGCCTCTAAGTTGGGATACCTACAGGAGGAGAGGCAATAAGACCCTGCTGCCGAAGACCTGACGTTAACATGGGAGGGATGTATTGAGACCACACATGCAAGTGTACAGATGGCCTCTGGAATGCCAGAGAGTGTTACCAAAGGCCACTAAACCAATAAAGCAAATATGGGTCTCCCTGAGTCAAGCAAGACTCCACCGTCAGCACCAGCTACACCTCACCTGCCTGGAAATACTGTGCAGCAGAGGCAGCCATGTGCCTGTATATCCCAAATCTAATTGGCTATTGGCTCTCCCCTTGGAGAAATAACCCATGGCTGATGCCACAAGCTTACATCCTCTACAGGTTAGGAGATGTTATAAGCCACAGTAAGACCCTGTCATATTTAACAGGGGGGAAAATTGCAATTCATGAATAACATGCCTCTTTTAAAATATTCTTTCTGTACATCAATGTTTACAAAATTCAACCACCTGTCTGCAGTTAAAATACAGTTAATACTTATTAGCCCTTCACACATTTTTTTATTGATGCTTTGTGTATTTCATACATCATTTTCCAATTCAGTCCCTTTCCCTTCCCCCCACCCCACCCCTACCCATCCCAGATCATGCATTCTGCCATAACGTTTCTGCATCTTTCTCTGTTTTTGTTTTGTTTTGTTTTGTTTTGTTTTCATTTTTTTAACAATAAGTGATAATTTGTGAGTACAAGCATCCTTCATGTAAAACATTTTTCTACATGAATATTTATGCCATTCTTTCCTTTTTATGTTACTCACAGTCTGCCTAGGATTTCATCAGTAAGATTATTTTAAGAAATTTCTAGGGCTTTTTCTCTGATATCTACCATTCCAGTCCATGGACATTAATCACGAATCAGCACTTATCTTATTTAGTATCTAAAATACTGGAAAAGGCTGTATTTTGCATGTTTCATTGTAACTTAAGTAAAAATAGAAGTTATTTTATGTAATGTTCTCATGCCTCAAAGATTTTTTATAAAAGTTCTGATTTTCTAAGACAATGGCTAAATGGTTTCACTATACTATTTGTAACATAGACCTCAGCTATTCTATTATATACTGTATATTTATTTTTACAATTTTTAATATAATTCAGTTTTAATATCAGTTGATTAGGTTCAAGCACATTTCCATAAACATCACTTTGCCTGGCTTCCTGGAACTTTATTCCTCCCAACATTTTCTACTTTCTCCCATAGTTTTCTAAATTATCTGTTCTCTTAATGTGCAAGTGTATATGTATATTCCTTTCCTGTGACCTGTGACACATGCAGTCAATCATGCCTCATGTAAAAAAAAATGGCAAGTTACATTCAATCGCCTATCTTATGTGCTATCAGCAATACATAACAATAAATAATATATTTACCTTTCTGAATGCTATGTATTTCAAAATGCAATACAAAGAATTTGAGTGAATATATCTTTTTGTGCATTTCCTCATAAATAAGTTTGTGGCTTGTTTTAATTTAATTATTAGCCTTATTATATAACTGTTTGCTTAACAGAGACACTCTAACAGTCAGAGGCTTATGACTGACACAGAAGGCATTTATTGTTCTACTTTTTCTGAGACTAAAGTTTTGAAATACAGGGCTTGCTGGTTTAGGTTCTTACTGTGAGCCATGGGAGAGGATGTATCTTCTAGCTTCTGGATATTTTCTTTCTTTTGTTGATAGACGCATTACTTCCAACTCTTCCTTCATTCCCATGCATATACCCTGACTAGGTTTGTTGTAAAATTCTCTGTTCTATGAAGATATGAGACCTATCTAACAAGTAAAAATCCACATTCTCAGCTAAAATTGCTACTTGTAATGAATCTGTTTTCAAATACCATCACATTATGTATATTATGGGTTAGGATTTAAAAAAAAATTATTGAGAAGAGAGTATAATTTAGACCATTACAATATATAATTGAAACAACCAATTTAAATAAAAAATTATTGACAAAAGCTGCTAAGGTGAAATTTAGTGGTGTCTCCAATGTACATGGATGAAGCAGAGCTTCAGTGAAAGGGGAAGAATGAGTAGGTTCCAAAGACAGAAAGAGAAGACCAGCATCATAGATCCACAAACGAAGTAAAGTGATACCAGAAAAGTGCAGAGAAAACAATGAGCAATAGACAAATAAGAAATTTAAGCCACATCCCAAAGCAGTTCATTTTCTCCTTTCATCACAGTCCTGGTAACAGTAGGCTGCTGAACAGAACATCTCCAAATAAAAATGAAAGAGATATCCAAGCCAACGTATGTACAGATCGTAAAATAGCAACATTTAAAATCCCCATTTACCTCATTAGCTGGGATAATATATACTTGGTGGCCAAACTATGAAATTAAAAAAAAACCTCCTTAACACGTGAAAGCAGGATAGCCTAAGTACAAAAATGTACTGGAAGAAATCAAGAAAATTGTTAAGGAAATAAACTTCTTATGGAGGCCTATTTTATAGGTTAATTTTGTAAAAATATGTACATGATTTAGTCACATAGACATGACTGCATAAAAAAAAAATCTCCTGGTAAAGAAGAACTTCTTTGTACATTCTTGAGAGTGGGCACTTCCAAAACTGCACTGGTTTAATAGGACAGAGAGGAAAACTCTACAAAACAGAAGGGAAGTACACTCATCTACCAAAGAGATTCATGAAACTTCTCTATGGCTTTAAATAAATGTTTATTAGGTGCACATTTCTCCTCTAATATTTTACGTGGACACTACAGCACTTTGTTCTTTTGTAGTGGAGTACTTGATATGTTGAGATAGGTACCCTTGATTTGTTAAATCAATGTATCTGTTGTAATGTAAAAGATGGCGTTATGATATACATATACAAATATATAGAGACAGTTAAGGACAGACATGACAGAGATGGAGAAGAGATAGAGAAATGATAGGGTTAGAGGTAGGAACGAGACAAGGATAAAAATGACACAGAGGATATAGACATGAACATGACTATAGACAAATGTAATGTTGGCTTTTGAAAGTCAAGACTTGGCCAATTTATTACTTATATTTCCTGAGAATGTGCAATTATTACAGTTTAGATTTTATGTTGCTGTTCTTCAGTTAACTTTAACATAATGGTCTGCCAAGAGACATCCACGTTTTCTTGGAGGTTGAATTCAGAGATAATGGTCACCAAGAAATGCAAACTAAAACAATAAAATAGGGCCATTGATTACGATGAAATGATAGCTGCTGGCCAAGCCATGCTGACTTACCACAGAGATATGTTGGCTTTAAAAAAGCCATTGGAGAGTGAAGAAAGTGACAGATTCCCATGGAGAAAGCTCTAAAAGCAATAGACCAAAGAGTCTTAGTCATCTGGAAAATAGTTCAGTTCTGTAGGGAGAGACGTTTGTTCACATATCCACAGGGTTTTCTGAAATTGCCACTTCAGTAATATCAGATAATCCTGCAGAATGCATATTCCGCTGCAATCACAGGATATATATACTGCTGATGGGTGCTGTTAGGAGTTGTGGCAAAGGATGCTGGAATATAAATTCTTCACTTTGCACATTGCCAAAATTCAATATTATCATAATAGTACCACTAAATAATGTAATAATAAGATACATTTAGGCTGATTATTTTAAACAACTTTAAACTTAGAGTTAAAAATTTTAGCTGGAAATCTTCCTTACTTCTGCCTAGTTCTGACCTTGAGAATGTCAGCAAACCAGGCAGTCAGACACTAGTTTCTTCCCATGCAAAATTAATAACAACTAACATCATATCAATAAATTATTTGGCAAAACAAATAAAATATATGTATACTTTAATTTTGTAAATAATAGAATGCTACAGAAATCATTGCCCTGCAGAGAATAATTAGTTGCCAGCAAAAGAAAAGAAACAAAAGCTAGACAAGTCACTAAAAATCTTCCCTCAAATAAAATATCTTATGCGTAATCTTTGTCCATGTTGCAAACTGGAAGTTGAAGATGGTTTTTAACACCGTATGCAGTATTTTAGACTGTAATATTCAGTTATTTTCTCACATTAACTACCTGTAAGTTCTATTCCTCTCATCTCATATGTTTATAAATCACTTATTTGACTGTACTTCTTTATTCTATTCTGAATACATATTGAACAATCTCAGTTCCACATTGCAATAAATACTTTGTACACTACTAGGAATGCCTTATCTACATAAATTTGCATTGGTTCTTTGTTTTCTTTACATTAAATAAGAAAAAAAATGTTTGGCAGTGTTTGAAAATTTTAAAGGGCATATTTGGAATAAGCTAATGTAAAACATGAGTTACGTACATTCAAGAAATTCACTTTGATGGATTCCCAAAGGACTCTGCCTTTTGAGTAGTTGCAGGTGTTTATTTGCAACTTTTTATAATTATAATCCACAATTCTGTACAGACTACCCTGGGCTGAATAGAAAATCAAAGATTTATGTATTAACAATAGTTATTGTTTCTCACAAACAATAAAGGAGAACCACCTGCTTTACAATATTTAAGTTGCATTAAGTCAAACAATCTCACCCACATTTTTTGAAACCTTCAAAAATGCAGGGTGTTTAGTTAATGCTATACAATAAGCATACTATTCAAAAGTGAATGGATAAATCATTTTAGTATAAAGCATCAACTATTTACAATATGTTTTATAATAATAAATTTAATAGGAGTGTATAATAAAGTGGTGCATATTATATACATATGCTAAGTTTTCATTTACATTTTGTAATAATGATAGGTGTGGGTAATGGAGTCTGGAAAGATGACTGTGAAGGAGTATGGAAACTCTCTCTCCATCCCTATCTCTAATGTAATTATTTTGAAATTGTACATTATAAAGCCCCACAAATCCACAGTTATTGACTGGACAGAAGTTTACCAATTAATTTCAGCTAATGTCCTTTCTTAACAGAATAGCTATCCATCTCCTATCCTTGAGCCTATCTCAGGGGGTTGCAAGCATGTATGTGTTCATGGAGTAACTTGAACACAAATTCTAGAGGAGAGGATTGTAATCAATAATAAAACTGCTATCTAATTATGAAGAATATATTGTTTAAAGCTGGCTGTTCTTGCTAAATGAGGTGTGAGTAGAGTTGGTAGCCTCTGCTTTCCCACTCCCTTCTCTCACATCTCTTCTGCCACAGGTGAATTCCAGGAGATTTCAAAGGCAGACCCATTTTAAATTCTTCCTTCATTTTTCTTTTCCCTTTTGGAGCAGACAGGTAAAACTAGGACATCCATCCAGGAGAAATTAGAAAGGCAAAGCCCATGGCCAGGGGAAGCCTTAGAGAAAATATGAGAAGACCTTACATTTATATCTGGAAAAAAAAAAAATATATATATATATATATATATATGCATACAACAGAAACAAAGAAAAGAAATAACAAACCTTGAGTGAAAGAGATAGTTTGATTCACAGTTGCCTCTTATTTTATTTTATTTTATTTTTTTATATTTGATTCACAGTCGCCCCAGCTGGCCTGGAAGTCGCTCTGTAGACCAGGCTGTACTTGAACTCACAAAGATCCGCCTGCCTCTGCCTCCCAAGTGCTAGGATTAACAGCACGCACCACAACACCTGGCCACAGTTGCCTCTTTAATAGATCTGAATGCATAATCTTTCATTCTGTCATTTATGGTGATGTCTTGGCTTGTAAACAAAGAAAGAAGTTTCTTCTTGGCATTTTAAGCCATACATTATACTTTCTTATTACTTGCTCCTGCCCAACAACTCTTCTCCTTCCTGTTATCTACTTTAACCCCAATTCCTAAATCCGAAGGGCTACAAAGTAAAGGAAAAGATTTTCACATTCAAACGTGAAAAGAAATCAAGATAATTTCCTTGAAAAATATATTTATTGTTCTATCAGACAAAGACTTTAACATCATTAAATAACATTTAAAGAACTCATGGAATGTGTGGAGGTATCAAAAGAAAAATGGTGTATGAACAAAATGGAAGCTTCAGCGAAGAGACAGAAAACTGTACTATGAAGTTCACTAGCAGGATAAACAAGCTAATTTCAGCAAGAAGAAGGTAGCAAAGTTGAAATTAGGAAAAAGGAAATGAAGTGTAAACAAACACGAGTCAAAATAATAAAGATAAAATAACAAAAATGTAAAAAATTGCAATGTCAAACAAAATATATGAAGCTGAAGAAAACTGCATGAAAAAAAGAAGAAAATATCTGAAGAAACAGTGAATGAATGTTTCCCAAATGAGAGGAAAGACACAAAAATAAAGACCAGCCATGAGACTCAGGAGAATCCATGTTATATGAACTCAAGATTCCATCACCAAACATTTAATCAAACTGTGACAACCATAGAAAGCAAATTTCAAAAGCAGTAAGTGGGAACATCCCTTTGTATTTTTGTGGCCTAGAAACAATTTTCAGCAGATGCACTATCAGAGGCTTTGAATATCAGGAGATGGTGAACCAATACAAATCAAAATCCTATAATTTGCTAAACAAAATGAACAAAATAAAGTAACAGTCTTCTAAGAATACTCTATCAAAGGATCTTTTCAAAAGTAAAGAGCTTAAGGCATCCTGAGACAAACATTAAGAGGAAGGTGCTTACAGTAATGTAGAATCTCTAAGAAAAAATTGCATTCTGTGAGGTCAAGTGCTGCTTTCTTCTTGATTACTTATGACTTAAATTCTGTGGTTTGTTCTAATAATCGCATCAATTATAAGCCAGTCAAAAGAAAACATATGTGTATCATAAATGTGGTTAAGATGATTTTAATCCTAGCATAGTTTATTTTAATACAATTTTTTTTTTTTTTTTTTTGTGGTTCTCTGCAACAATCAAGCAACGCCTACCGTGAGTCCACCATGATTTAACCTAGAACATCTCCAGCACCTTAAGCATTTTGTGGTTTTTAATTGGCCATTCATCAATTGCTATTCCAAAAAGGATGATATCCGTTCGTTAGCCTACTCATTCATGGGAATGGGGACTGTTTGTGTCTACCCTTTTTC
>VZQC01006021.1:524180-571426 GCA_009823505.1 Rhizomys pruinosus | reverse complement strand
TTTTTTTTTTTTATTGATGCTTTGTGTATTTCATACATCATTTTCCAATTCAGTTCAGGCATATATCCCCTTCCCTTCCCCCCACCCTACCCCTACCCATCCCAGATCATGCATTCTGCCGTAACTTTTCTGCATCTGCTTTTTTGTTTTGTTTTGTTTTGTTTTCATTTTTTTTAACAATAAGTGATAATTTGTGAGTACAAGCATCCTTCATGTAAAACCAGTTTGCAAGCAGTTGTGCCCAAACCCACACAGCTCATGGGTCCCACCATCCAGCAGGGGTGGCTTGTATGTTCAATTAAGTTGATCAAATGAGTGTCCAGTCTATATTGTTGTAGTTTCACCATTCACCCCAATCGCAGCCCTTACATTGTGATCTACTTAAACAATGCTCTATACATTTATACAATGTTTTGTGTGTTGAGTTTCCACATGTACTGTGTACCAAAAGGAAAACACACTATTCAAAATGAGTACGCTGAGAAACACTTTTCATTAAGGTTATGTGTGTGTGTGTGTGTGTGTGTGTGTGTGTGTGTATGTGTGTGTTGGAATGTATGTCCATCATCTGCATGAAAATGCCCTGAAGGCCAGAAGATGCAAGGATGTTGGATTTCCTGGGCCTGGTTTGGCACGTGGTTGTGTGAGCTGTGTAATGCTTGTGTTAGGAAGCATATCCTAGCCCACTGTGACAGTAGAAAGTGCTCTTAGACAATGAGCAATTGCTCCAGCCACCCCTCCTAAAAATAGTTTCAATCTTTCATTTCATTGTTGTGAATCAGACTTGATTTGTGTTTTGTTTTAATTTTGTTATATATCCTTGATGAAATTACCAAAGGAATTCATAGTTTTCCAGGTCTAACAAATAAATCCACGTACGAAGGTAAGTAATTCTGATTATTTGCTTCATTTTAGCCTGTGTTTAAATATGAAAAAAGTTATAACTAGGTGTCAAACATTGTGAACAAACCCTACATTTGAATTTTTAAAGGGGAGGATGGTGTACATTATAGTAATTTGAATCTCTCCACATACTCATATAAAATCTTACAGATTCTCAAGAAACTCAGTTTGAATTTCCTGTAGGTAGCAGTGACAGAATGAACAGCAACCAAAGAAGCCTGTGGAATTTTATTTCTGTTTGGATAAATAAAGAATTTTCAAGAGAGCTCATAACAAAGGTGTACAGAACTAGAGTTTCAAGGTGGAAAGAAGATAATGTAAATTTTTAAAAGTAACAAAAATGCTAAAACAAAAAATGAAGCAGAAAATGTTTTCTGTCTTCCAATACCATACCACCTGGGGTTCAATCTGAATAAATAATCTGATATTTGAAAGGGATCCTGCTGAATTAAAAAAAATATTGGTTACTTGTACTATATGCAATGCTATACAAAATCAACACAGAAGTAGGAACAAAGCACAGGATGGAGGAATTTAAAAAAGAAACCATATTGCTTCACCAGCACTGAAACTGAAATAACTGTGAATAAAAGCCTTTAACCACAAATCTTAAAGGCATTAGTTTAGAAATAATATATTGAACAACATGAATAGTTTTGCTTGTTTTGAGGCAGGGTCTAAATATTGGTTCAAAATGTCTTTAGGTTCATGATCCTTATACTTAATTCTTCCATCTAATAAGTGATACTTCATCTGGCTGTAAAACCTTTTACATAGTAAACATAAAAAGTTGTAATGAATAATACTCAATATAATAAAAAATGAATATGACAGTATTGAGAACAAATTGGTCTTAATAATAAAAGTAACTAGGATTGCAAAGATGAGTAAGCACAAGCATTGGCAGCTTGTGCAGAGGACTCAGGTTCAATTCCCAGGATCCACAAAGCAGCTAACAACCATCTGTTCCAGGAGTTCTGAAACCTGCATCCGGTCCCCTTGGGCATTGCAAAACATGGATGGACTTACACACAGGTTGGCAATATACTCATAAAATATAAAAACAAATACGGTATTTTTAAAAAGAATAAAATAAAATGACAAATCACCTAGCTTGAAAGTGTTAATGAGGTTAGTCTGGTTTTGTAAAGGTTGAAAGAATTAAAAAATTGAACAGCAACAAAAAAAATGTTCAAAATGAAATGTTTCTTAGAGTGGAATAACGATTGAATCTTAGAAAGAAACATGAAACAAAGCCAATCTTTTCAGTCCTTTATAAAATTGATTTTCTTTTTTTTTAATTTTTATTTATTTTTTATATGTATGAATGTACTGTCTGCATGTAGGTTTGTGCACCCATGACGTGCAATGTCACGGAAGTCAGAAGAGGGCGTCAGATTCCCCTGGAACTGCAGTTAAAGATGGTTCTCAGCCGCCATGTGGATGCTGGGGCTCGAACCCGGGTACTCTGCAAGAGCAGTCTGTGCTCTTAAACTCTAGGTCATCTCTCCAGCCCCTAAATTAATTTTCTAGGCACGTGTCTCTAGTTCCAGGTCTATAGGCACTAAAGCAGGAGAATCACCAGTTGGAAGAAGTTGGGGCGGGGGTGTCTGAACGACTGACTTTATGCAAAGATTGACAAAAAGAGAAAAAAGAATGTTAACAGGTTAATTCACCAAGCATGCATTCAGGAGGAAAAGGAATTCTAAAAAATAAAAGAATAAAAAAACAGTGAGAAGATAATAGGATCATTTTAAGAATTTCTACAAAGTTTTGTAGACTTTAGAAACATGAAAAATTATTTTTCTTTTAAATACCAAAACAAAATTATTAATAAATATCAGCAAAAATTGATTCATCAGTATTATAACATGAATAAATATTATTATCCCTTGAAGGCAACAATAGTTATTGTTGATATTGTAATGGGCTTTACTGTGGCTCATCATTTTTAGAAATACATAAAGGGATAGAATACCGAAGAGTTGGAACCAACCAAAATGTCCCTCAACTGACGAGTGGATAAGAAAAATGTGACCAAAGACCTCAACATGAAACCCCAAACTCTGGAGGTGATAGAAGAGAAGCTTGGTAGCAGACTACAAGACATAGGTGTAGGAAAAGACTTCCTAAATCAGACAGCAGCTGCACAAGAAATAAGATCGACAATTGACAAATGGGACCTCATTAAACTCAAAAGCTTCTGTACATCAAAGGAANTATATATATAGTTTTGTATACATAAATATATACATACATACAGATATCACTTGAATTGGAGGATTTTTTTATTCTTAAAAGATGTCATGTTTTCCTTAAGGAAGTGCTCGAAGGTTCCTCCTTGGCAAGCCCAGACAACCATAAATCCTGCCCTTGTGCTACACACTGGGGTCTTTCCCTCTCATGATCCCCCAAATGAAGTACAGTAAGCACATGCCCTGTCTTGATCCCCCTGCACTGGCCTCCATGATACATCCCAGGTAGTCCAACAATGGCAGTCTATATTCTGACAAGGCTGAAAGCCACTTAGGTGCTTATTCCACAAGCTGGGTATCTCAGTAGTCTCCGTATGGCATTGAAGGTTTGGAGGATTCTTGGAGAGACATGAATCCTCAGTCCATATTGGAATGTTAAAAAGCTGTGTCTCTCTTGGGGCTGGAGAGATGGCTCAGCAGTTAAAAGCTCCGACTGCTCTTGCAGAGGACCCAGGTTCAATTCTCAGCACCCACATGGAGGCTAAGAACTATCTTTAACTCCATTTCCAGGGGAATCCGACACCCCCTCCATGGCATTGCACGACATGGGGGTGCATCAACCTACATGCAAACAGTACACTCATACACATGAAATAATAACTTAAAAAAAATAAAAAGCTGTGTCTCATGTCTTTGAGGAGTGCCAAAAGCAGGGGCAGCCACAGAGTAGATGCACATGCCAGTAAGAATTGAAGACAGGCCAAACAACAGTGATCTCTCTTTTTTTCTTTTTGTCTTTTTACTAAGGTCTCAAGTTTTATGTCTGCAGTACAGTTTCTCTAGTCTTAATGATTATTTATTTCTGATTGTACTTTCCTTTTGGATGCTTAAGGCCACAGTTAGCCAAGATTAACCAAGTTTTTTTGTTTTGTTTTGTTTTTTTCCCCTGAGGTCAGTTGAAGATCTGGTCCTCAGGGGTCTCTTGGGAGTTTTTTGGAGGGGAAGAGAGTGGGAGCCATTTGCTCCTTTCAGCTTTTCATTTAGCAGTTCTGTCCACTCAAGGACAAAATTAGGTTTTGTTAGACCAGGCTTCCTTTCGGAGGCATGTGCAAACTTTCCTGTTTATAGACTGGACACTGGCTGAAGTCCCATTGGTGGATCTCCAAGACCTCCCTGAACAGGAAGACTGGTGACCCACATTTGCAGGACATTTCAAGAGATGCCCCCATGCATAGTCCCCTAAGACTTGGTTGACCTCTGGGGGCAAGGAACAAAGTTATCCCTTAGGTTCCTTGGCCAAATTCATATGGATGTTAAGTATGGTTGTTAAGCACCCAGAAAGGCTAAGTTGCACCAGCCTGTTACATTGTACCCATATTGAAATGATATCCTTTGGAAACAAATGTATGTCAGACTCTTCCTACCGCAGAGATACATGTACAGTAACAATATTTTAAATGGTGAAAATAATTATCTTTATTTACAGATAAATTAATATGTATCTGAAAAGTCCCTAGGAATCTAGAAGAAATAATCTAAAACTAGCTCAACAATAAAATGATACAGTATAAATTTATCAACCCAAATCAGTTGCTTACATATATTGAAATAATTACAGATTATCCTGACTCTGCAAGTTTAGAATCTAAAAGGATTTGTTTTCATAATCTAGTAAATTAATACCAGTTTCCCCAATGAAATGGTTCAGATTTCAGTTTATAATCTTCCTGCCATTACCTAATGAGAGATAGGCAACACAGCAAATGAACAGGATTGGATTATGACTCAGTTTTAGATTGCTTGCCTGGAGTGGAGCAAGGCCTGGTTTCTGTGCCCAGAACCACAAAGAATAAACAGCAGCAACACTAATAAATGGTCACTAATAATATAGTTTTCAAATCCTGTGTGTGATTGGTCATCCATAATCTCTTGAGTGATGTACAAGCAGTGTTTGTAGTTGTATTCCCTCATTGATTCTCATATGGTACTTTAGTAAATTTGACAATCTCGTGAAGGATTTAATAAAAAACCAAAATGGAAAATCCAGCAGAGAAACAAGTATAACCCCAGCAGTAAATTCCTAAATGAGCCTGGGCAGAGTTATCCAAGAAAAAGCTGACCTCAGAATTTTGGCACAGCTGCCATTCAAAGTACAATGAATATTTAGCCTGAGGAATATGGTAAGGCAAAGACCAGCATAAAGGAACAAAATGGTTATATAAAAAGCTGAAGATATCCCAGAGGAAGTGACGCTGAAAAGCCTTTCTCATTCAAAGAACATTCCAAAATATTCCATGACATTGAAAGTGCAAAGGTAAAATGTTTGAAGTTGATCCATGCTTAGGAAAGGGTATGGAAATTTGCCAAGCATAGAATTGACTCACCCTCTGTACTGTAAGATTTAAGACAAGAAGGAAAAGGCAAGAAGAGTTCAAATTTTTCTCAAGATATTTTACAGAAAAATTAAAACTTTAGCTCTCTATACTTCTAATAGGTTAAATCTCAGTATCTGATATATTAGCGGCATGGTTATTATTTCCTTTTATACTTATAACCTACAGCAAGAGGAGATTTAATGTTTTGAGAAAATGTTTAAATGCCAAAACAATCATAAATTTTCCCACTTAGGATCACAGTTATTACTTTTGTTTACACAATCCTTGTTGTAGTCTTACAGCATGCAGCATCCCTGTAAATTGCAAGACTGTATGAACCACACACTCCAGTTTCTGTGCTTATATTCATAGTAAGTAAAAAGTGCCTTTTTTCTTCTTGATATCTACCTTCCCAGTAGCTTCCTTCTTCACTAGCTTGGTAGTCTATTAAGGAAAAAATATTTCTCTATCTAAATAATTGACCACAGAAAAGCTAAAATATATAATATATTTCACCTATGTTGTGACAACAGATTTTCATGAGATGCCCTAGGAATCAAAACAGATTTTATTATTCAGTGAACAATTTGTTTTCTGCATTTCTAATTACCTTACAAATGTTCACAAGTCTAGCATGTCTTAAGATTTCATCTAGGAATATCAGATGTTGTAAATGACTAATTCTATTCCCTCAGTAGCCCTTCCAGGATTGAAGAAAGAGATTTTGTCCATTAATAACATATTAGTCCTACATTATTTCAGAATCAGTGAGCTGGGAGCTGAAGGGATATTTTAAAATAACATACATTGTGTACGTTTATTTATATTATGTATTGTTAACAATCTCAGATTCATTTCTTTTACAGAATGTATAGTGAATTACTGATGTTTGTAGTAATTCATTTGAATTATTAAGCATTTGTAGTTAACATTGCTAAGCATTGTTCTATGGATATAAAATGAATCTTAACAGAAAATCTATATTGGTGAGTTACTATCTATTTGGTATATGTAGAAATGTAAATATAGATCACAGAGTTGTGTGTTCTAATATATAGACAATTTCTGGCCTCATTTTGAACACATAGTAGTTTGTAAATATAAACCTCCCATTTTATGTCACAGTGTTTCAGGTATATAAGTATAACAATCACCAAGCCTAAGATGCAGTTTCATAGCTCAGATACAAATTATGTGTGATCTTAATTAAAGGACTAATTATTACCAACAAGAATGATCGAAGATGTATTCTAAACAAAAAAATCAAAATAAAGTGTATAATATTTATATAATTCTAACTTTTGATCCACCAAGGATTATCTCTAATTAGAGTTACAATAACTTACAGATGTGTTAAAAAAAGAGTCTGGAAATCATCATGCTCACATTCTGAAGTTCAAGACATGATTAATATGAGTGTTCTCCAGCAGATATTGATGTTTTAAATGGCATGCCAATTCATTTAATGCTAACGGATTTAGGAAATTCCATTGACCCGTGAGAAACAATTAGAGAGAGAGAGAGATAGAGATCGCTATATATGATCGCGACGATACATAGAGATAATGAAAGGCCATTTCATGCACTTCCAATATTAATACTGGGTTGCAGGACAAAAAGTTACCATTTTAAATAATTTAATTAACCTAGTCCTCCTCGACTTCCAGAACATTGTTCTTCTTATGTGAAGTTCCTTGGCAATTTCATGCAATGCATTTTAGATTTGCCCCTCCTCTAACACCTCCCTAATCCATCATCCTCCTGTCTTACCACACATTTTTGTATCCCCTATAAAAACAATAAAATCAGTCAAATTTGTGCTTCCCATATGCTCATGTATGTGCGCTGTTTTACATGTTAAAATATGAAAAGAGTTCTCCTCTGTAGGGGCCGGGTGGGGTGGCACATTACCTTTAATCCAGCCCACTTGGAGGCAGAGGCAGGGGATCCATGTGAGTTCAAGGCCCACGGTCTCAGAGAAAGCAGCAGACCAGATGGAAATAAAGGGACTGTGCCAAAAATACAAGAAATAAATAAAGAATTAAAATAAAAATAAAAAATAAATAAGGCTCCTTTGAAATCATCTGGTTTGTAAACCAATAAAGAAGACTGTTTGCTTTTTTATAAATGATATGTCATCTATTTTAAGCTCTCAAATCTTACATGCTGGTAACAGGATGTATTTCTACCACTTACTGAAATTATACAATAACCCCAAATTAATTTTCTATCTATGATATTCAGTAGATAAAAGGTAAAGTTTATATTAACAATGTATTTAAAATCAGAGTTGTAGTGAGAATCTGTCCTCCCTCACGTGTTGTTGCTGATTACAAGACTCAGCTTTTTTTTTTCGTCTTTCTTTCTGAGTTTTGTTGATATTTCTTACTCAAATCTTAGACTCCCAATCTTTCCTTCTTTGCCCCATAAATCCCACCAGAGCTCAAGCATTCTGTCATATATGTTTCCAATCTTTTCTCAATCTTATTAACAATTTTCACATGCAGAATTTACTGTTTGTGCAGAAGTTTTACTGTTTGAGTCAGTTTCTTGACCCAGTCTTTTTTGTGTTTGTAGTTCCTTCGGATTTGAATCACTCCAAAATATAGCATCTGATACAAGGCACAAATATGACCTAAAATTAGGATGTTTGAAAATAAACTATTAATGCCTTATGAATCCTAGCATCTGAAGTTCCTGAGTGTGCATAAGCTATCAGTTTAGATTGTTTCACTTCCAGTCAAAGTAGCAAACACAATGTTTACACTAGAAATTAAACTAAATCTTGTGTTTGATAATTTTTTTTCCTTTGGTACTGTAAAATACACTGAGTTGTGGCATCTGCTTATAATTTTTTTAATCAATTCCTAATTCCACTCCAAAATTTAAGCTTCCAGTAACAAGAAAAATCAAGTTATATTGATCCTTCCTGGTAAAAGTATTTTGTTCAACATTCTTCTAAAATCTATTTTTGGAAAGAAGAAAATTGCTCATTTACTATATACCATTTAAAATAATTATCTCATATGCAAACTTACGGAATCAGTATTATTTCTTAATAATCTTCCTCTAGCCTCCTTTCAAAGGGATCACAAAATAATTTTAATGCATACCTAACATTATAAACAACTAAATTCATGAAATTTAAAACGTACAATGTCATATTAAAATATAGTTGAATGTGAAATCTGTATTTTAATGGCTATCCTGAAATCCTCAAGATTGGATTTAAAACTGTCTACCTCGATGTACAGAGCTTTTGACGTTCCTGCGGTGCCCTACTTTGGTCATATGTCACTCTTTTTCTTGTGCAGCTGCTTCTGCCTATTTGAGTTCTTTTCCTCCACCTATGTCTTGTAATCTGCTGCCAAGCATTTTTTCTATCACCATCAGAGTTTTTGGATTCACGTTGAGGTCATTATCCATCGGAAATTGAACTTTTGTAGCAGGGTGAGAAAGTAGGGATTTCGTTTCTTCTTCTACAGGTGGTGATCCACGTTTTGCCAACAAAGACCACTTTTGCAGTGCTGTACTTTCCTCCAATGTGTGTTCTTGGCCTCTTTCGAATATGACGATGGCTGACTTGTATGTGCTCAGTTTTGGATCTTCCTTTTTATTCCATTGGTCAACTAGGCTGTTTTTTGCCATGTACCCACGGCTGTTTTGAATGACTATAGCCCTGGTGTATAGTTTTGATGTCCCTGGCTGGTGAATCCACCCTGTATTGCTCTTTTAGCCCCGAGTTGCTTTGGCTATCTCGGGGTCTTTTGTTTTTCCAAATGAATTGAGGATTTTTTTCCAAACCTGTGAAGAAGCTCTTGGAGATTTTAATTGGATTTGCATTAAATCTGTATACAAGTTTAGGTAAAATGGACATTTTTACTATACTTGATTTCCAATCAGAGCAGGGAGGTTTGTCCATCTTCTGATGTCTCCTTCTATTTCTCGTCAGAGTTTTTAAATATTTGTTGTAGAGATCCTTGGTGTCTTTGGTTAGGTTTGTTCCTAGGTTTTTTAATTGTTTTTGAGGCTATTGTGAGTGGGGAGGTCTCCCTTAATTCCTTCTTCAGTTGCCTATTGTTGGTGTAAGGAAAGGCTACTGATTTTCTAGGTTTATTTTGTATCCTGCCACTTTATGAATTCTTAATACGTTTAGGAGTTTCCTGGTGGAGTCTTTAGCACTCCCTTAAGTAGAAAATCATATCATCAACAAAAAAAGGGAAGCTTGACTTCCCCTTTTCCATTAGAACTCCTTTAATTTCCTTTTCTTGGCCTTATTGCCCTAGCAAGGGATTCAAGCACTAATGTTGAAAAGCGTGGTGACAGGGGTAGCCTTGCCGAGTTCCTACCCTTAAGGGGAATGCTTCTGCTCATTCCCCATTTAGGATGATATGGCAGGAAGTGAAGAGAAAACCACAGAATTGGGAGGAAATCTTCACAGCGATAACATCTGACAAAGCATTAATTTCCAGATATATACATGCTACTCAAAAAACAAAGAAGAAAACAAACGAATCACTCAGAAGATGGAGCAAAATATGAACAGAGACTTCACAGAGGAGGAATTAGAGATGGGCTGAAGAACACCTTAAGAAGTGTTTAACATAGTAATAATTAAGGAAATGCAAAATTAAAACCACCTTAAGATACCATCTTACTCCAGTAAGACTGGCTAGGATCAAGAAAACAAATGATGCCAAGTGCTGGAGAGGTGTGGGGAAAGGAGAAAACTCATCATTGCTGATGGGAATGTAAACTGTGCAGCCACTATGGATAAAGTGTGGAGAACCCTTAGAAGACTCAAATGAGCCTTCCATTTGACCAGTCATACCACTCCTGGGTATATACCCACAAAACTCATTACTGCAAAGATACTGCAAGCTATATTAATGCTGCTCTGTTTCACAATAGCAAAAAACTGGAAACCAACCAAAATGCCCCTCAATGACGAGTGGATAGAGAAAATGTGGAACATGTACACAATGGAATTCTATCGCAGTAAAGAAGACAACATCATGAAGTGCAGGTAAATGGATGGAGAAAGAAGACATCATGTTAAATGAGAGTAAACCAGTCCCAGAAAAACAAACGACAAATGCTATCTCTCATTACGTGGATGCTAGTTCAATAACCCAGTTATAAATTTTCTTGTGGAGAGGGATGCATATAAAGAACAACAACAGAAGATTGCATCAGAAAACTGAATGAAATGGTGACTCGGGAGGGTGGAGGGTGGGAGGGACATGGGTATATTCGATTGGTGCATATTTATTGACTGAGTTCAACAAGTATCCAGTTTTGCCCAGACTCTGTCTACAGGATACATGGTGTTTTAGGACTTAGTAAAAGTAAATATGTGTATATTAAACAACATTGGGCTTAAAGGATGATAAAAACCAGTAATGTATCTGAGTTAATTAGTGATATAAATTGCTGTGTCCACATGAGCTTTAATAAAATCTGTAACAATTACTTTGGGATTGGTATAACAAATGTTCTCTATTAATTTTGCTGTCATATAGTATCCCTGGTAGCCATCTCTTTCATCTATTGATTTAATTTAAAAATTTTAGTTCTTCCCAAGTTAATCACATACAGTACCCAAAACACAGCCATGGGTGAATTTGATGAAATCTGTGCCTTGATTCCACCTTAGGTATGTATAAACAAACTGCTTTTTTGAGACTCATGGGTCAAAATAAAAACCTAAAATAAAAAAGGGGGGATACAGATAGATATGAAAACTTTTTGTCAAAAAACCCTGCAATCCAAATCTTTAAAACTAACTATGGGAAAGGATTTGTATGTTCCACAGGCCAGAGTATCACCAATTAATGGCTGAGAAAGAAAATGCAGCTTTGCAATGAGTAGGATGTACCAGAAAGTGCCAGCAGAAGGATTGACTCCTATGGCATTGAAGGGAAGAAAAGCCTCAGATTGCTGCAGACATCAGGCCCCTCTGTGGATCCTACTAGTAACAACTATTTTTATGAGTCCTAATGAGCTTACCTTCTAGGTGCCACAAAGGTTTTAATACAAGAGACTTTCTTAACTGCCCCCATAGAATAAGGAGAAAAAAGATGATGATGAGGTCGTTCTCCAGCTGTAGATTGGAGCCAGCTGTATAAGAGGTATTCTCTTGTAAAATCAGTAAAACTGCCTTCTTTAATTGACTAATGGACATAGAAACTGTGAAAAGGATTATTCTCTATTCAGAACCAAATATAATGCTAAGTCTCCTTAAGCTATGCACTTAAGCAAAATATATAATCAGGAGCTTTGACATCACAATGGATTATTCTACCAAGGAGATGTTGGCCAGGGATCAAGCCCCCACAAAAGGTAAAGGCTCCTTGCCTCCCAAACTGGGATATCTGCAGAAGAAAGGCAGATAGGCCCTGCTTTTGAAGACTTGACGTAAACATGGGAAAGATTATGGAGACCACACTTGCAAGTATACAGATGGTCTCTGGAATGCCAGAGAGTGAACCAAAGGCCACTAACCAATAAAGCTAATATAGGTCTCCTTGAGTCAAGCAAGCTCCTCCGTCCGCACCAGCTGCACCTCATCTGCCTGGAAATACTGTGCAGCAGTGGCAGCCATATGTCTGTATATCTCAAATCTAATTGGCTATTAGCTCTCTCCTTGGAGGATACAACCATGGCTGATGCCACAAGCTTACATCCTCTAATGGTTAGGAAATGTTAAAAACCACAGAAGACCCTGTCACACTTCACGAAGAAAATTGTAATCATGGATTAACATAACATCCAAACGCTGGTCTATACCAAAGTAACCTACCATAACAATTAGTACTGTTTCAAATACCTATATACTAATTGCTTGTCTTCATTAGTAGGATTGAAAGGTTATGCCGGGACAAGCTGTCAGCCCATGAAAGAAAACAGCCGAATTGACTAGAGACCAAGACAACAGCTCCAGAGAAAGTAGACTGTTTTGGCTTCTCATCACCTGTGCCCCTTTTCTAAGCTATGGAACAATCTGTGGAAGAGGAGGCGTGGTACAATGTAAGGGCTGCAATGGGGTTAATGGTGAAACTACAACAATATAGACTGGACACTCATTGATCAACTTGATTGAACATACAACCCCCCACGCTGGATGGTGGACCCGAGCTGTGGGTTTGGGCACAACTGCAGCACAAATGGTTTATACATGAAGGATGCTTGTACTCACAAATTATCACTTATTGTTAAAAAAAATGAAAACAAAACACAACCAAAAAACAGAGAAAGATGCGGAAAGTTACAGCAGAATGCATGATCTGGGATGGGTATGGGTGGGGTTTGGGGAATGGAAAGGGATATATGCCTGAACTGAATTGGAAAATGATGTATGAAATACATAAAACATCAATAAAAAAAAAAGAATTCCATTTGTTAAGTACTTTTTGTCTTTCAAAAAAAAAATTAAATGTATACCATCACCTGAATAGGATAGAAGGGAAGGAAGGAAAGAAGGAAGCTACCTAGCTAGCCAAGAGGGAAAGTAGGAAACATATGAATCTCTACCACAAAATGTGCAAACAGAAATATATAGATAATATATTTAGTGTTTTAAAAGAGACTGACGTAGCAAATTTGTGAATTCATGTAGAAGAATAAATAATAATTAAAAAGACAAGGTAGGAAAAGACATTTGGTAAAAACTACAGGAGTTCAGAAAAAGAACAAATGTGCCAAATGTTTCCTATGTAGTCTTTTAAACTGTAATTGAAATAACTCAAAATGTCATGCTATTCTTCACTAACATAGTTTTTACAAATTGATTATCTAGGCCTCCAATACCAGCTTAAATGTATCAGTTTCTTTTTAAGTAAATACAAGCTACTTGGGTTGGGTTAGCAAATCAGAACGTGTACTAAAGGCTTCAGTTACTACAAGGTAAATTTCCTGTGATTGAAAATATAGATTTCATTGCAAAAGAACAGCTGTGTTCCTGGGGTTATAACACTTTGTTACAGAAAGAATATCAATGGAGTGTTTATGAAATAACAAGGGAACATCACATTGCAAAGAGCAATGAAAACCTCTGTTTAAAAATCTGTATAATAAACATGTCTAGATGCTTATGGTTCTGGCAGATCGCTACAGATAAAGTATTAGAAAAAAATCTCATACTCATACATTTTTCATGAGATGTTCTCTGTTATACATCACAGCTGCAAATCTGCCCTCTGAAGTTTGCAGCTTTTTAATGACACCAGAGATTTAGGGCACAGGGTGGAGTTTGGGTGACATGTGACTGATGAGGTGGAAGTGTGAGTCTGAGGGCCATTGAACACAGAGTTTTCCCAATGTATCATAATTACAGGAACACCTGGCTGAGGAATTTGTGCTGATTCAGGGAAAATGCATGGAACTTAATGGTCTGCAAGATCTTTCATCTCAGACCTATGGATGTTGGACAAAATGGATGATGTTGCATTTAAAATTATTTTAATGCATAGGTTTTTATCTTTTCAATAGATAGATGATGTTCCCTTCATCTGAAAATATCTGTCTCATTTGCAAGTGGGAAATTGGATACTGAAACACCATTGAAATGTGCTAGAAGCATTTCCTGGAAAACATTGCAGAAATAAAAGTTCATAAAGCACTGATCTGGATGAAGCAATCAAAACTCTAGTATTCGTTGTTTTCATTGTCTACACAAAGTGCACCAGCGACTGAAAAAATTTAAAATGTATGTTTTATGTGAAGTGATACACAATTTGAGACCATATTCAAGCTGTAATTCTTAGCTCAAATTTCTCTTCACTATGTTTTAAATACCTGGGTGTGGGTGGGACAATATATTACCATTTTATATCTATTTTCTCTTTGCAAACATACTGAAATGTTAATGTAGATATAGTGTCTGATTTACAATAAAACAAAACAGGATATGACAAAATATACTCATTTGGAGGGAAATGAAGTTCAATGTTCACAAGAACCAAACAGTTTTATTGAAATTGGTGAAAGTAAAATATGTTGAATAGAGGACTGGAGAGATGGTTCAGCAGTTAAGAGCACTGTCTGCTCTTACAGAAGACTCAGGTTCAATCCCCAGCAATGAAATGGTGTAATTCCAGTTCCATGGGAATCTAATGCCCACTTTTGACTTCCATAGGCACTAGATACCACAGTGAACTTCACAGGTGCAGGTGATAAACTCATATACATAAAATAAACAAATAAATAAAATGTTTAAATTGTGTTGAATAGGTGGCAGTAAATTGAAATATAATAAGTCAATATATTACATTAGGGTATTTTCAGTATCATTTTTCTTCCAAAGCAATTAATCTATGATTAAAGACAGTATTCTTATGAGGAATACTTGAATATTATTTGTAATAAGAATTTGAGGAGGTTATAAAAATATGTGAACTGTTAAGATCACCAACTACTCTTTTTTTTTTTTTTTAATTTTATTTATTTCCGTATGTGTATGAATGTATTGTCTGCATGCAAGTCTGTGCACCCGTGACGTGCAACGCCGCGGAGGTCAGAAGAGGGCGTCGGACTCCCCTGGAACTGGAGTTCTCCTGGAATTGGAGTTTCAGACGGCTCTCGGCCGCCATGTGGGTGCTGGGGATCGAACCCGGGTCCTCTGCAAGAGCGGTCGGTGCTCTTAACCGCTAGGCCATCGCTCCAGCCCACCAACTACTCTTATAGAAGACTCAGGTTCAATTCCTGGCACTCACAAGGTGGCTAACAACCTTCTGTAACTCCAGTTTCATGGGATCCAACTTCCTCCTTTTAACCTCTGTGGGTATTTCATGATACAGATGCATGCATACATTCAGGCAATATAATCGTTCACATAAAATAAAAATAATAAAAATATTAAAAAACTAATTTCGGTGGTAACCATTTATTTTAGACATTAGTTCTCTTCACCTGAGTTCCTTGTCTTCCACTTATTGGGGAATAGTCTAGCCTAAGACTAATAAATAAAAATTGTAATTACAGAGCGAGTTTGTGGTTGGACACACTTTTAATACCAGCTCTTGTGAGGCAGGGGCAGGCCTGGTCTACACAGGGAGCTCCAGACCAGCTGGAGCTACAAGAAAATCTATCACAAAAGACAAAAAAAAAAAAAAAAAAAAAAAAAAAAAAGAAAAAAATGAATTGCAATAAGTAAGACAGCATATTGCTTTGTGTTAAAACCTTATACTGTAGAAGTGTAAAATAATTGTAAAAGTCCATAATCTCATCAGTTGTGTAATTTACAAGAAAAGTATAAGCTCTTCAGGAAATATATCACAGAAAACTTTACTAATAAATTCAAATTTTAGTATCGGTTTATTTTGGTTGCTAATTTAGGATGAAAGACGAATGAATCTTTTCTATTTTATATATTTAAAACAATGCATATTGTACTAGTAGCTTTATCTATTGTTATGATAGAATTTGCTGAGAGAAGCAGCTTAAGAAATAAAGTGTTGATCTCAGCTCACATTTCAAAGTTAAGTTAATCATGGTTGGAAGGTTATAGGGATAGAGCTTGACACAGTTGTTTCTGTATAATGAAAAACACAAAACACAATGTAACGTCTGGGACATATTAAAAACAGTCCTAAGAGAAAAATTTATAGCTCTAAGGGCCTATTTTCAAAAATGAGAAAGAGCACAAATAAATGATATAAGCACAATTCAAGAATTTAGAAACATAGAACAAACCAAATCCAAACCTATCAGATGAGAAAAAGTTATAAAAATTAGAGAAGTCAATGAATTAGAAAAAAAATACAAATATTGAATGACTCTAACATCTGGTTCTGTGAAAAGATTAACAAACAAACAAGAAAAGAGCAAACCCAAATCCATAAAATCAGAGGAAATATTACAAGAGACATCAAACTAACCCAGAGCATTAGAAGGGATTAATTAAAACAAAACAAAACAACAACAAAAAAAACCTGCACAGTGTTAAATTAGAAAAAAAAACACAAAAGAACTGAATAAATTTCTAGATTCAATCATATCAGCAAAATTAAAAGAAGAGGTAATCAACTTACTCAAAGCCATAACATTAAGGAATTTGGAAAAGTAATATAAGGCCAATTGACTGAAATGGTCCAATACTAGATGAATTTTAACCAAGCTTAAAAGGGCTGCAACAAATACTCCTTAAATTATTCAAGAAGATGGAAACAGAGGACTAACTCCCAAACTCCTTCAATGAAGTCAGTATTTCTCTACTATCCAAAACAGGTAAATAAACAACAAACAAGAAAAACCACAGGGCAACATTATGCTAAAAGAAGAAAAAAAAAATCAGAGCATCCCATTAAAACCAGAGAAGAGCAAGGCTCTGCACTATCTCCACTACTTTTCAAGATAGTGCCTGGAATTCTATCTAGAGCAATAGGATAAGAAAAGAAAATTTAATGCTTAAAGATCAGAAAAGAAAATTTCAAATTCTCTTTATTTGCAGAAGATATGATATGCATGAAAAACCCCAAAATGCAAGGAAAAAATCTTCAAAACTTATCAACACTGTCAGGATACTGAAAGGATACAAAACAAGTTTACAAAAATCAATAGCCAGTTTATATACCCGTAAAAAAGAAGCAGACAGATGAAGAGATAATAGAAACCCTCCTATTCGCAATGGCCTAAAAAATATCTAGAGATAAACTAAACAAAGATGTTAAGTATCTCTAAAATGAAACTTTAAATCTTTGAAGAAAAGATTGAAGAAGACACTAGAAAATGGAAAGATTTCCTGTGCTTATGGATTGGTAGAATTAATATTTTGAAAATGACCATTGTCCAAACAATAATTTAAAGATATGGGCTCATGAGTGATCTTTCTAAATCAGACATTGGTCACTCAGGATTTAAGGTCAACTGTTGACAAATGGAGTTTGTCTGTTGAGCAAAGAAACAACCAAGTGAAGAGGAAGCCCACAGAATGCAATAGAATCTTTGGTAGCCATACATCTGATAAAGGATTAGTTTCCAGAATATACAAAGAACTTAAAAAAAAGAATTAGGGAAATAAAAGGCCCAGTTATAAAATTGGCTATAGATCTGAACAAGAAGTTCTCAAAATAAATAAAAATGGTGAAGAAGGTGCTGCTGAGATGGCTCAGTGGTTAAAAGCACTGGCTGTTCTTGCAGAGGACCTGGGTTCACACCCGACAACCCACCTAGCAGCTAACAGTTATTCATAATTCCAGTTCCAGGGCATCTGATGACTTTTCTCTCATATAACTTCCATATATGCAGACATAACACTAAAACACATTAAAATTAAAAATAAGCAACATTACAAAATGGTGAAGAAATACATTTACAAAGTGTTCAATGTCCTCCACAATTAGGGAAATACAAATTAAACTTCTTTAGAATGTCATATTACTCCAATCAGAATGGCTAAGATCAAGAAAAATAAATGACGACAAATACTGGCAAGGATGTGCGGAAATGGAAACCCTCATTCACAGCTGATGGCTTTGAAAACTGGTGATGCCACTGTGGAAATCAGTTGGGACAATTCTAAAAAACTAAATCTAGATCCACCATGTTTTCCAGCTATACAACTCCTTGGCATAAACCCTAATAAATAAATAAAAATAAATAAATAAAACCTAATAAAACCTACTACAGAGTTACTTACTATTCAGCCCTGTTTGCTACTGCTCATTTAGTAATAGACAGGAAATGAGGATAAAAGCCTAATGTTCCTCAATTTTTGAATGGATAATGAAAATGGGATTCATTTACTCTATGGAGTTCTACTCAGAGGTAAAGAAAAATAAAATGATGGAATTAGCACATAAACAGAGGGGACTATAAACTGTTAAAATAAGAGAAGTAACAAAATCAGAGAAAAATCAAAATATGTTCTCTCTCATTTGTGGTTCATAACACCAAATCCTTAGATGTAAGTGTACATCCTGATATGACTTCAGGAGTCAGGAAAACAGAAAATAATCATGTGTGGGAAAAGAAGAAGAAACACAAGAGAGGGGGATATAGGACGCAGGGTATCAAGGGAGGAATGAGGGTAATAGAGAATACTTTAGTAGAGGAAGGAAAGAGAAATAATGCTTATGTTGTATGAAAAACTAAAAGTAAATGTAATTTTTAATAATCCTATTGAAATATAAACATAATATATATGTCAGTACATGTGTAGCTGAAGGCCATATAACCAAAATATCAAGGCCAGGCATTGGAAAACCTTCTTTTGAATTGTTGGTCAATGTAGTTTAAGAAACTCCCTGGCCTAGCGGTTAAGAGCGTTGACTGCTCTTACAGAGGACCAGGCTTTGATCCCCAGCACCCAGATGGCGGCCTAGAGCCGTCTGAAACTCCAATTCCAGGAGAACTCCAGCTCCAGGGAAATCCGAGACCTTCTTCTGACCTCCGCGGCATCGCACGACACGGGTGCACAGACCTGCATGCAGACAGTACATTGATACACATACAGAAATAAATAAAAAATAAATAAAAAATAAATAAATAAATAAATAAATAAATAAATAAATAAATAAATAAGAGAAACTTCCAAAATAATACGTACTGTTGCCCTAACTCTCTATTTCCTCACAGGACTCCAAGACTCTATTGTTGAATTCATTACATACTTCAAACACAGAATTGGAACAACCAGGCTAGGAATGACCTGGTATTCTCTTCCCTGAAGATTAACTGACATTGTATCAGGAGACTCTATGCAAGCAACCAAGAGAGAAAACTATCAATGATCTTACCAAGATGTAAAAGCCTGCAGACCGCAATGACTGGCCCAGTAAGTAATCGCTACTGGTGCATTAGTGACACTTTTATCTTTGAGGTAATCAAGATTTGTCTAATTGGAATTAAGTCTCACTGAATGAGAGGGAAATAGTGAGTGGTACTGTAGACATTACCTAGTACAGGTGGCTGGAGAAATCATAAACAATGAGAACAATCTACTTCAGTCACTAGCCCAGACCAATGTAATTTCCTACTATATTCGAGACATGTATTTTTTAAAAAAGAGGTTTTACATATTTGTTTTATTTTAAGTGTCTCAGTATATTCCCTGCATGTACATAAATACACCTGTGTTGTGCAAAGCCTCCAGAGGCCAGGAGATGGTGTTTGATACCCTGGAACTGGAGTTACTGGGATTCTTAACCACCATGTTAGTGCTGGGAATCAAACCTAGGTCCTCTATGAGAGCAGCCTGTGCTTTTACCTGCTGAGCCATATCCAGCCCTATAAATATGTATTCTTTTTATTACTATTTATTTTTTATTGATGTTTTGTGTATTTCATACATCATTTTTCAATTCAGTTCAGGCATATTCCCCTTTCCCTTCCCCCTACCCCACCCCACCCCAGATCATGCATTCTGCCATAACTGTCCTGCATCTTTCTCTCAGTCTTTTTTCTTAATGGAAATATGTATTCTTTTATTCACAAAGATGTGTTGCTCTGATCACTCATCATAGAGCTACTTTTTTGTAACAGATAGGGATTATTACAAAGGTTTACAAGTGTCAAATGCAGAGAGAGAGAGAAACTATAAAATTCCCCCGAGAATGACAGCTCTAAGTCACACATCTACAATGCAACGTTAGGACATTGTGGATGAAGGTGAAGAAAGAATTGAAGAGCTGGAGGGACAAGAAGTCTGCTCCTAGTTTATGCATTCTAGTCATGGTAGGGATGTTGCAGAGTGAAATCTCCACAGTGTGGTAGCCTAACAAGAACTGAGCAATGATAAAACCAGTTGACATGCCAAAGTGTATCAGGGAAATGGCCTACCTCAGGTTAAAGAGCCACAGGCATTCAATGGGAGAATCATTTTTTCTCTAGAGACTAGCTCTCTGAGAGGTTATCTAATACTAAATGTGTATCCCAGAAGCACAGATATTCATAAGCACCACTAAGTGAACTCAAGACATTACACAAACACACACACATACACACAACATACACACATACATGTATATTCATCAATGTACATATGTATTGTACATTTTAAAAAGTTAAATATGAACATTAATAACAATTACATGTGAATATTTAAGCAATGTGAGTGTTCAATAGGAAGGAAATAATATGTAGTACTCTAAACACTATAAATATTGATGAAGATGTCACAGCACCCAGAGAAAACCTTATTTCTGTCTTATCCATATACAAGTGTTATTTCTCGGTATATGCTAAATATATATCTTTATGTTTAGAGACAAGAATACCAATTACCACTCACCAAAGCAGCTTCTTTATGCAACAGATGGAGACTATTACAGAGTTACACAACTGGACAAATACAAAGAATAAATTTGTCGCGATGCCTAGCCCCAAGTAACAGATCTACAATGGAACCTCTGTACCCAAGGTTCATGGATCTTAGTGGAACAGGGATGAGAGAGAATACTAACAGAGGGCAAATAACACAGAAATCCAGAACTTGCTGAAACATAGGGAATAAGTAACTGTAGAGTGTTGGGCTCTGGATAAGATCTTATATTAAACCTCACCCACCCAAAGCTCAGGGACCATTGCCAAAGAAGGAGCAGAAAGATAGTAAGAGCCAGGGATGGTGGATGACCACAGGGAAAAGTTACCTAGTCCTCAGGGAAACTTGCACATGTGAACCCTCGCAGTCTTGGCAGCATGACACCCATACAATGTCAAACCAGAAAAAAAAAAATCTCAGCATAAAAGTGTAGAAATGGGTTAGGAGTGAGATGATAACTTAAAGTGGTTTTAATTTGTATTTCCATAATTATTAACGATGATGAGCATTTTTTAAGATGTTTCTCAACCATCTTTACTTCTTTACTGGTGAAACCTCTTTTCAGCTCTTTACTCCATCTTTTGAGTAGGTCACTTGTTTTCTTATGTCTTTGTTTTTTGAGTAGTCTATATATTCTCGATATTAATGCTCTGTCGGATATATCAGTGCTGAAGGTTTCATCTCACTCCAATAAGACTGACCAAGATCAAGAAAACAAAAGACACCAAATTATGGAGAGGTTGTGGGGAAAGGGCAACACTCATCCATTGCTGGTGGAAATGTAAACTCCTAGAACCACTATGGAAAGCAGTGTAGAAAATCCTTAAAAGACTCAAAATTAACCTGCCACCTGACTCAGTTATACCATTAATGGGTATATACCCACAAGACTCATCCTATGGCAAAGATACATGCACATCCACGTTTATTGCAGCTCTCTTCACAATAGAGAAGAGCTGGAATCAACCCAAATGTCCTTCAACTGTTGACTGGATAACAAAAATGTGGTACTTTCTACACAATGGAGTTCTATGCAGTGGTGAAGAAAGATGACATCATGAACTTTGCAGGTAAATGGATGGAACTTGAAGCTGTTATGCTAAGTGAACTAACACAGTCCCGGCGGGGGGGGGGGGAGCGAATGGTTTCCGTCATACGTGGATGCTGACACTAAATCCCCATCCCCAGTTGGCCAGCAAACTGAGCAACTTTATTATTATATTTCTTTGTATCTGAAAGCAACTGTGCTGCCCCAATGTGAATATCTTAATGGGCTCTAGAATCAACCTACCACTTATATTCAGATATTTTATTTACCATATAGAGGTGGAAGATATGTATTCATATTCTAGAGTAATATAAAATTAAAAGAAAAAAAGTGAACTCCAAAACATATTTTGGAATTAAAATACAGTTTATTCCCAAAGGTCATAATTTTTATACATATGTGTTGTTCAAACAGACATAATTTGGAGTAATATAAAGGGGAGGGAACAGCAACATCATAAGGACTGGGTCAAAGAACTGACTGATACAGTTAAATTCTGCTCAAAACAACAAGCCTCTGAAGAAAAAAATCATTGGAAACATTGAAAGATGCAAGTCATGTATGGCAGAATGCACAAACTGGGGAGGGGGGAGAGACAGGGAGAGGGGCATGTATCCAAATTGGACTGAACATGTTGTAATAAATATACAAAATGTCAATAAAAAAAGAACACAATTAAAAAATAAAAGATCAAACCTGATTAAAAAAAAAAAGAAATGGGTAAGGAGCCCAGCATTACCTGAGGAAATAATAGCTATTGATTGTAGCTGGGCGAAGGAGAGTTAGTTCTCTCTAAGCAAGTGATGATCAGGTTCCAGTGAAAGAATTCACCCTGAAACACATCTGAGGACAGAAACATGACTTGATAGGCCTTAACTTATAATGGCACAATGCATAAAATCTGATGTGAGGGGCTATTGGGGGACACATATAGGAGAGGAGATTTAAATATAATTAAGCTGTATGAAATACATGGAAATTCAATAAAAATATATGTTGCAAAAAAGAGTGACATTTTTATCAGTAAAGAAGAGTACTATAAACAAAGTCCAGTAAATAAACTCAGAACTTTGACACAAGCACTGGTTGGTCTCCACCGTTGAGAGTCAACAGTTTATAACCTACATTTTAACCAGTACTAATTAAACACACTTGAAGGGAATTATTTAGATTTGAAGCCTTGGGTTTCTCATCTTTAAGGTGGAGTCACTGAAAATTGAATAAACTCTTATTTCTAAGTGAGTCAGAACACCTTTGTCAAATGACAGACACAGCCTACTTTGCAATTATATATAAAATTCTCAGCTTAGTTTACATCTTACTTTATGTATGAGATATTTGAATTTTAATTTTAGTTTTTCTGTCACTGTAGAAGTTTATGACATAATTTCTGATAAATATTATTTTGTTCCTCAAATTAAATGTATATTTTTATTTATATATTTACTCTATTTTTCAAGTAAACAATAATTAGGACACAATGGCATACTTTCCCAAACAAGTAACAAACTACAAATATCAATGAATTTGTTTATTACTTTTTGGTCATTTTTTTCTTTAAAAAATTTTCCCATTTTATATTAATTCAGATTTGATTCTTAAATCCTGCTCTTAAAATTGGCTGTGTTCAGCAGAGATTTATTTTAGAATATTATTAATTTTTTAAACTGTTGCATTACAATATTGGCAATGCTTGATAAGGTTTACACTCCTTGAGTGTTCGGATCAAGACTCAACCCACCTGTACCACAGTCATTGGCAACAGGAAGTGTGCATCTGGCAGGATAACTGGGGACTACATTTAAATGTGCCTTATTCCCTACACTAGATGTGAACTGCACCTTAAAGACAGTATGATTAATGAGAGATAAAATTAATGGGATATAACACTTTAGTAAATGTAGGAGTCAGAGGAGGATCTAAACCAAATGCTAAGCTGTGCAAAACATCAATGCAACAGGCTATGGGGAGAACCTACTATTTTCATAAAGGGACATAGTATTAAATAGACTCCTAATGACTTATTATGATAACTATAGATTAGTGCATCTTTCAACTCCCACCAAAGAAGTTTTCTTCTTGCAGCAGGTAGTTTTCTATACAGAGGCCCAAATTGGTAAGTGTGCATAGAAGAGAATGCTGAGTGCTGGGCTCTAAATGGGATGCACATATCACATCCTCTCCTCCCAAAGCTCAGGGATCATTGCAGAAAAGGGGGCAAAAAATTGTAAGACATAAATGGTGGATGGATACAAGGAAATAGACAGTGGAATTAAACTCATTACTGAAATACTCACACAAATAGTTCTTAATACTCAAAAGGTAAAATTTAAATGAAGCCCAGATTTGAACATTAAAAAAATACTGGAGCACTATATATTAAAATATAAATGATTTTCATAAAAATAGCCTGGTACTGGCACAAAAACAGACCTGTTCACCAATGGAACAAAACTGAAGATCCAAACTTGAGCACATACAATTTCAGCCATCTCATATTTGACAAGGGGTCCAAGAAGACACAATGGAGAAAAGACAGCATCTTCAGCAAGTGGTGTTGGCAAAACAGGATCACCACTTGCAGAAGAATGAAATTAAACCCCTACCTCTCACCCTGTACAAAAGTCAACTCCAGATGGATTAAAGACCTCAACGTGAATCCCAAAACTCTGAAGGCCATAGAAGAAAAAGTTGGCAGCAGACTACAAGATATAGGCATAGGAAAAGACTTCCTAAATCAGACAGCAACTGCACAAGAATAAAGGTCAACAATTGACAAATGGGACCTTATTAAACTCAAAAGCTTCTGTGCATCAAAAGAAACAATCAAGGAAGTGAAGAGAAATCCCACAGAGTGGGAGGAAACCTTCACTGCAGAAAGATCTGACAAAGCAATGATTTCCAGAATATATAAACTACTCAAAAAACAAAGAAGAAAGAAAACAGATGACCCACTCAATAGATGGAGCAAAGAGCTGAACAGAGACTTCACAAGTGAGGAATTAGAGATGGCTGAGAAACACCTTAAGAAGTGTTCAACATCACTAATCGTTAAGGAAATGCAAATCAAAACCACTTTAAGATATCATCTCACTCCAATAAGACTGGCTAGGCTCAAGAAAACAAATGATTCCAAGTGCTGGAGAGGTTGTGGGGAAAGAGGACGCACTGCTGGTGGGAACGTAAACTTGTACAGCCACTATGGAAAGCAGTGTGGAGAACCCTTGGAAGACTTGGAATGAACTTGCCACCCGACCCAGCCATACCACACCTAGGCATGTACCCACAAGACTTACCCCACCACGGAGATACATGCAAGGCCATGTTTATTGCAGCTCTCTTCACAATAGTTAAGAGTGGGAACCACCCCAAATGCCCCTTAACTTATGAGTGGATAGAGAAAATGTGGTACATCTACACAATGGAGTTCTATGCAGCAGTAAAGAAAGATGACATCATGAGCTTTGCAGGAAAATGGCTGGAGCTAGAAGACATCATGCTGAGTGAAGTAACACAGTCCCAGAAAAACAAGCAACGAATGGTATCCCTCATCTGTGGATGCTAGTGCCAATTACCTAGTTGCATGTATTTCTTGTGCACCGCCCTTTGAGCTTTTGTCCAAGGAGTTGAGAGTGATGCATATGGGAAACAATAACAACAACAACAACAACAACAGAAAGGACTGCATCAAAGAACTGACTGAAACTGAACTTCTGCTCTAATCAGTCAACTTCCACATGGAGAAGTTTGAGAAAGACTGAGAAAGAGATGAAAAGCGTGTTTTGCAGAATGCATGAGCTCTGGTGGGGTGGGGGAATAGGGTGGAGGACTCGGGTCTAGATTTGATAATCTTGTACAAAATATATATAAAAGATAAAATAATAAAAAGCAAAAAAATAAGTGATTTTAATATAATCATTTAATATATATCATTCCATACTTCTACATGTCTTGTACCAGTCAAAGTTTTAAAAAATATATTTTTACTTTATGTGTATGTGTTTATGTATGTGTGTGTGTGTGTGTGTGTGTGTGTGTGTCTGTGTGTGGGTATGTACACATGAATGCTGGTGCCTGCTGAAGCCAAAAGACCTTGAGTCCCCAGGAGCTGGAGTTACAGGTGATCATGAGCCATTGCACCATAGTCACTGAAACAGACCTCTGGTCCTCTGAATGAGAAGTATGGGTCCTTAGCTTGACATCATCTTTCCAGCTTCATACTAAAAGCTTTTAAAATTATAATGATAAATCAATCGAATTTTTAAATATTTAGTTAATACTGTGGAAAGTAAAGGTTTAAAATGGACATTTAGCTATAGCTTCTGAATGCAAAGGATTTATACAGAGATATCTTTTGAGAGTAGAACAAATGCAATATTCTAAAACATGTCCAAGATTATGGGAAGATATTCTATTTGGGATAATCTTATCCCCGAACAGAAGCTTTGAACTTAAAATTAATTTTAATTTTTCATATTTAACACATTGTGAATTCTCAACACCTATAAAGAAGCTTGAGTTTTTTAACCTATCTAATATATGTAATCAAATAAAACACCTGTTCTCATAGAATCAACTGTACCCTTCTTACTCAGAATTATTTGTGAGCTTCTTTGTGAGACTTGATTACAATTTGCCTGAAAAAGGGCCTATCTTGCTAAATTTTACAATATTACAACTTTGCTAAATTACATGACACTAAGCATGACAACTTATATATGTGTGTATGCAATTTATTTTTCATATTTCACTAAATAATATATGAAATTGCATTATTTATTTTCAAATGGATGTTATATAAATTGTTAAAAGGCAATATGTTTTATTTTTGTTTTCGTATGTGTATGAATGTACTGTCTGCATGTAACTTTGTGCGCCCATGTCATGCAATGCGGCGGAGGTCAGAGAGGGTGTCGGAATCCCCTGGAACTGTAGTTAAAGACAGTTTTCAGCCACCATGTGGATGCTGGGAATCGAACCCAGGTCCTCTGCAAGAGCAGTCGACAGTCTTAACCGCTAGGCTATCTCTCTAGCCCTGCATTTTGTTTTATTCCTTGGTAAATGGCAATAAAGTTTCCTACCTTGCAATTTATTGTTGTAATAGAGTTTATAATATTATATTCCTAACTTTAATACATTATTGAATGACTAATACTTTTGGAAAATATGGTTTAAATACTAGAATTTTAAGATGGCAAACATAAGTTTTACTTGTTAAAAAATGGTTTTTAGTCTATATGAATTTGGTATTTATTTTATAAATTTAATTTTTATGCCAATAAGATAGTGATTAAATGAGAAATATAATATGGACCTATTATCTACATTGAGGAGCCATATGCTTAGACAAATGTATTACTTTTAAGATCATTAGATTATTATTCAAAAATATTACTTGGCAGACTGAAAGTTAATTTTGCTTTCAGAAAGCTTTAGGCTTAAGATTCTGTGGATTGTTGATTTAAGCAGCCAAGAGACACTATTCTGGCAAGCCAAATTTGGTGAGTTTAAGGGAAGAACAATTTAAAAGGTAGAAATGAAATTATAAGAGACTTAATTCCTTACAAACACAGGGTGAGATCCAGTTTTATCCTCAAATAAAAGAATAGTGTCCAACAGTGAATATGATGTTCATAAGTGTATTCCAGACCTCCAGCACTCTCAGATTCACATGCACACCAGGAGGCTTAGAGTCTCTAGCTAGATAAACTCAGTGAACAAAAACAATATTTTTAAAATATGATGTTTGGCAATATATTAAAAATTATTTCTATTTGGGTATTTATTTGGTTTAATACTAAGTACATTTGTCTTTGTGATATAGAAGTATGTAAACATTTTAAGATAGAGAAATATATGTGGTTATTGTTCAGAAAAGTAGACCAGATGAGTATTTTTTCTTTCCTTAATTATTTTATTTCAGTTTAGATGTTTTCCCATGTTCTTTAAGCAACATTCAATTGACATCTTTCCGCTCATATATACACTAATTTATAGTTAATATAGATTTTATGAGTAATTAGAAACCTGACCTTTGTACTTCAATGGTAATATTCATGATCTTATGAGGAAAGTTTGATATTAACCTATTTTTTTAGGTCAACTTATCTAATTGTTCACAATATTAATCCCATGGAGTACAGCAGGGAAGAGCACTACCCAAAACAATAAATTGAATTTATGAAAATATAGTTTCTATGAAGCTTTGACCATATTATTTTGCTTACACACACCAAAGGTAAAAGCAATTCAGGAAAAGTACAGTATGAGTATAAATGTTTTATGAGAGCTAAAGTTATAGCATGACTTCACATTTAAAAAGTAATTTGGGGTGATTGTGTAATTACAAGTGATGGTAAAAAGTACTGTGGAAACTGACCCTATACAGTTTGACAAATTTCTATCAACAGATCCATCATGATATTATAGTCTTTATTCTGACACTGATGTCCTTTACCTATTCATATTCTTGAATTAATAATTTATATTCAGCATTCATTACTGCAAGAGATTATAGAGTTTAACAAATCAGGTGATAGACTTTTAGCTGGTGAATATAGATTTTTCTCCAAGTAGGTATGTTGTTTTCATTGATGGATATTTTATATTTTACTGGCATAATCAAAAGTATAAATAAATGCATAAAGCCATGCTAATGTATACTAATACAAGTTCTTCAATACTTGCAACAGAATGTTTCCATTATTGAAAAAAGTGAATTTACAAAACATTATAAAATGATGTACATACTTGCAAATGAATAGGAAAGCAAGTTTAATTCATTAAAACAAATTAAATAACCCCTAGACAAACAGAATTTCCTTTTTAATGAATATTTTAATACTTTATTTCAAAATTTTAGAAGCATGTTGCATTTTGTTTGTCCAATTTTACCTCCACCAGCTGTTTCCTCAATTGTTCTACTTTCCCTCTTTCCTCGACTTTTTTTTTATTAGGCTGAAAGATATCATGTTTGAAGGCTCCTCCTCGGCAAACAACCATCAGTTCTGCCCAATGCTCCACATTGGGGTTTTCCCTTCCCATGGTCACCAAATAAAGTCCAGTAAGCACCACGTCCTCTCTTGATCTTCCTGTACCGGTCTCTGTGGTATAGCCTGGGTAGTCCAATAATGGCAGTCTATACTGAAGAGGCTGAAAACTCAGAAGTAGCTCCATCCATAAGCTGTATGTCTTAGCAGTCTCCATCTGGCACTGAAGGTTTGGAGGATTCTTGGAGAGACATGAGAATTTCTTACTATATACTAAATATGGATCCTTATATTTACAGAGAAGTATGCCAGTCACCACTCATCAAAGAAGCTTATTTTGCAATGGATAGACACAACTGTTCACACACAGAGAATTCTGTGACATTCCTAATCCTAGATCTACAAGGGAAATTCTACATCTAAGGCTGACAGAATATTGTGGAACAAAGGGTAGAGAGAATACTAAGGTAACCCTCAACTCTTACCAGAAAAGCTTCTTCATGAAGCAGAGGGTGATGAATACAAAAGGCCACAACTGGCCAAACCATAGGCCACAAAAGGCCGCAATTGGCCAAACCATTCCAAATAAGACTGGAGAGTGTGGGTCTCTGGAGAGTACTTCTATATTAAACTTTACTCACCTAGCCAGGGGAGGGGGAAGGTGCATGACCATAAGTAAACAGATTCTTATAGGCTCCCAAGACCTTGCTCACTTGAACTATCAGCAATAATGACAACATGCACAAGACCCATGTAAACTCAGTCAGACAAAAACCAGCTCAAAACTAGGTAAATAGCCAGGAGGCCACAACTTCAACAAGGAACTATTTGCTACTAATCACTGATGGGTTAGGAAAAGTTATTTTTTTAAGGGAGTGGTGCTAGAGAGGATGAATAGACTCCAGTGAATGAACTCAAATTGAGGGACATTGAAGTGCATAGGCTTGTCTTAATATACATGTATGACAACATACCTGAAATACTGTGAGTGGGCTATGGAGAATGCAGATAAGGAAAGGGGGCTAAATATGATTAAGATGTACTGAATTAAATTCCCAGATTCAATAAAGTAGAAAGTAATCTAAATCAGTTGTATAATTTGTTGTAAAGTAACATAAAAATTTCTTTTAAATTTTAATTTAGTATGTTTGATGTATTTTTTTGGAAAAAGCATATTCTAGGCTGGAGAGATGGCCTAGTGGCGAAGAGAGCCGACCGCTCTTACAGAGGACCCGGGTTCGATCCCCAGCACCCACATGGCAGCCGAGAACTGTCTGAAACTCCAATTCCAGGAGAACTCCAGTTCCAGGGGAATCCGATACCCTCTTCTGACCTCTGGGCATTGCACGACACGGGTGCACAGACTTGCATGCAGACAGTACATTCATACACATACAGAAATAAATTAAAAAAAAAAAGGAAAAAGCATATTCTAAGGGCTTGTTCAAAATGCTTTAATTCAATATGCTTGCAGTATGAAAGTGCAGTTGTTTTTGCTCACAAATAGGGATATGGTCACCAATTCTCAACATTATTGATGTCAAGGGCAAGCCCTCTACTGTCTCAATCAGCCCATGTGATTTGTGGGAGCTGGTTGCTCCCTGGTGGGCTGTCCTGTCCACTTTTCCCCTTGTCCCCAAACACCAGAACAGTTAAACAAGGGTGCTGAGTAGTGGAGTAAAAGAATTGGAAAACTAATCATGAAGCAAAGGTATATCTCCAAGGAAGATTTGGCAATCTTTTCTAAAGTAGGGAGTTGAAGGATACAAGCAGTGAGGCTCCAGCAATAAAATCAGACCCAAGGTACAGGGCGTGGCTCAGAAACAACCACAAGGTGGGGACAGCGAAGTTGATTCAAAGGAGAACAAGGTAACGGAAAAGACAGCAAACCTTCCAACCTAGAGGAACAGGCCTTCAACCCAACGAAGAAGCATTTGAATTTCACACCAGATTATAAACAACAAATCAAATTCACATGCCAAGGGCACAACAGAAAATCAACAACATGGGAAAAGCAAATAATAAAGCCCCATCAAAATCTCTCAGTCCTATAGAAAACTTCAACAATGAGTTCTCCCTGGAGATAACCCAGGACACAGATCTTAAAAGAACAAAAATAGGCAAAGTCAAAGAAATCAAGTGAGAGAATGACAAATTTGGGAATGAAGTGGAAGCACTGAAAAGATCCTAGGCTGAAATAAAACAGGAAACCCACCCGTGAATGAAGAATCTAGAAGGAGAGAATGACAAAATCCTAAAGGAACTGGAAATACTAAAGAAATCGCAGGACAAAATGAAAAAGGAAATTGCACACTCATCCAATCAGAAGGAAAATGGGAGAAAGCCTCAGTAATAGATTGGATGAAGCAGGAAATATAATATCAACACTGGAAGATAAGGTAGAACAACTACAATGTTCAAAAAAAGACTATGAAATTTTAAAAAATTCACCAGTGTGGAAAAATCAGGAAATGTGGGACACTATGAAAAGATCAAACCTCCACATCATAGGGATAGAAGAAGGAGAAGTATACCAGGAAAAGGTATTGATCGGATCTTCAACAGAATAATAGAAGAAAATTTCTCCAAACTGAAAAACGACTAACCCATACAAATACAAGAAGCACACAGAACACCAAATAGACCAGAATAGAGAAGAAATTCCCCATACCATATCATAGTTGAAACACTAAACACCACAAAAAAAGACAAATCACTGAAGGCTGCAAGAGAAAAACAACAAGTTACATATGAAGGGAAACCCATCAGAATTACAGCTGACTTGTCAGTGCAAATGAGAAAGCCAGAAGAACATGGACCAAAGTATTCCCAGTAGTAAATGACTATAGATGCCAAACCAGATTACTATACCCAGGGAAAATGTAAATTATAGTTGAAGGAGAAAGAAAAATCTTCCACGACATAAACAAGATGAAAGAATTCATGTTCATAAAACTAACCCTTCAGAAAATAATTGAAGCAATTCAAAGGTCAGAGGAAAGCAAGCAGCCAGAGAGAATAATGAATAGAAGTATAACTGTGGAAATACAAACCTAGGCCCAGAATGCAAACATAAAGTAGAGTAAAAAGAAGCAGCACAGATCTCTCAATATTAACCCTAAATATTAATGGGCTGAACTCCCCACTCAAAAGACATAAATGGGAGAATGGATTAGGAAACAGAATCCATCTATATGCTGTCTACACGAAACCCATCTCACCCTCAAGATCAAGCACCATCTTAAACTGGAAGGATGGAAGATAATGTTCCAAGAAAAATGGTACCAAAAAGCAAACAGGAGTTGCTATTTTAATATCAGACAAAATACAACTCAGAGTAAAATTAATCAGATGAGACAAAGAGGACAATTAAATCCTTTTCAAAGAAACAATGAGGGAGATTTCACAATCATAAATGTTTATGCACCAGACTCCTGTGCACCAAACTATCTAAACACAATTCTGCAAGCCCAGATTAATCCCAGCACACAAATAGCAGGGGACTTCAATATCCCACTGAGCCCATTGGATAGGACAACTGGACAAAGAATAAACAGAGAGAAATGTAGTCTGAACAATACAATACTCCAAATGGACCTCACAGACATTTACCAAATATTCCACCCAAACACCATAGAATATTCTCTCTGCTCAGCACCCCATGGGACATTCTCCAAAATCGACAACATACTGAAACACAGAAAAAAAAAAAAAAAAACTCAACAAATACAAAATAGATTGAAATAATTTTATGCATTATATCAGACCTCAATGCAATAAAGTTCAATATCAATGGCAGAATAAGCCATACTATCTACAAGAACACATGGAGAATAAACAACACACTCCTAAAAAATTAATGGTCATGGAAGAAATAAAAAAAGAAATAAAACATTCCTGGAAATAAACAAAAAAGACAATACAAGACAGAAAACCCTATGTGATACTTTAAATCAGTCCTAAGAGAAGTTTACAGCCCTCAGTACCTACATTTAAAAAGCAGAAAGCAGACAAATAATGAACTAACACTGCAGCTAAACACACTTGAGAGACAACAACAAATGAACATTGAAACCAAAAATGACAAAAATTAGAGCAGAAACCAATGAAATAGAAACAAAGAAAACAATACAAAGAATCAATGACTCCAAAAGCTGGTTTCTTGAAAGGATAAACAAGATAGATAGAAAACAAAAGGGGGGCGGGGTGGAGAGATGGCTCAGTGGTTGAGAGCACCTGCTCTTGCAGAGGACCCGGGTTTGATTCCCAGCACCTACATGGCGGCTAGGAACCATCTTTGACTCCAGTTCCAGGGGAATCCTACATCCTCTTTTGACCTCCACAGCATTGCATGGCACAGGTGCACCTACCTACATGCAGACAGTACATTCACAAACGTTAAAAAATAAATAGATATTTGAATTGCAAGGTTTTTGACTAAAAGGTTTCATGTCTGTCTGTATCACCCCCCCTTTTTTTTAACCCATGAGTCTTCAGAAGACAGTTGTATTATACATAACTATAGGGTGGAATCAAGGCAAGAGTGTTACCAAAGGCCACTAAACCAATAAAGCAAATATGGGTCTCCCTGAGTCAAGCAAGACTCCACCGTCAGCACCAGCTACACCTCACCTGCCTGGAAATACTGTGCAGCAGAGGCAGCCATGTGCCTGTATATCCCAAATCTAATTGGCTATTGGCTCTCCCCTTGGAGGAATAACCCAATGGCTGATGCCACAAGCCGACATCCTCTACAGGGTTAGGAGATGTTTATAAACAACGTAAGACCCTGTCAATTTTTATCAGGGGGTAAAATTAATTCATGGATTAACAGATCATCCAAACAAGATGTGTCTAGGCCAAAGTAACCTACCAGAGCTATTGCTGGGCTTAAAATACTATATATATCTAATTGCTTGTGCTTCCATGAGTTGGATCGAAAGGTTACTCCTGGAGAAACTGGCAGCCCCTGAAAGGAAACAGCCAAATGACCAGAATCCAAGTCAACAGCTCCAGATAGAGAGGACAGTGTTTTAATTCTCATCCACCTGTGCCCCTTTTCTAAGCCGAGGAACAATCGCGGAAGAGGGGCGTGGTAGAATGTAAAGGCTGCGATGGGGTGAACGGTGAAACTACGAAGCGATGTAGTCTGACACTCATTTGATCAACATAATTGAACATACAACCTGTCACCACACCACGGATGGTGGGACTGGGGGGTTTGGGCACAACAGCTGGAGATTGGTTTGGCACGAAGTATGCTTATACTCTGGATTATCACTTATACTAAAAAATGAAAAAAAAAAAAAAACCTGAAAGATGCAGGACAGTTATGGCAGAATACATGATCTGGGATGGGGTGGGTGTGGGGGTGAAGGGAAAGGGAAATATGCCTAATCTGAATTGGATAATGATGTACGAAATGCACAAACCATCAATAAAAATTAAATAAATAAATAAATAAATAAATAATAAATAGATAAATAAATAAATAAATAAATAATAAACAAAATAGATAGATGTCTAGTCCAATTAACCAAACGAAAGTAAGGGCAACTCCAAATCAATATAACCTGTGATGAAATGGGAAACATCACAACAGACAACAAAAATCTCCAGACAATCATATGAGAATACTTCAAAAACCTGTACTCTACTAAATTTCAAAAACTAAGAGAAATGGATGAATATGTGAAATCCTGGAATTCACCAAAGCTTAACCAGGAAGAGACTGACAGCTAAAAAAGACCAATAACATATGAAGAAATTGAAAATTTAATAGGAAACCTCCCAACTAAAAAAAAATTGTCCATAGTTACACGGCATAATTCTATAAAATATTTACAGAGGATTTACAACTCTTTTTACTCAAACTGTCAAGAACAATACAAGAAGAGGGAAATCCCTCAGATTGCTTCTACAAAACCAGCATCACTCTAATAACAAACCAGTCAAAGATACAACCAAAGAAGAAAACTATACACCAATCTCATTATGAACATAGATGCAAAAATTCTCAACAAAATACTTGCAAACAGCATACAGACCCACATCAAAAAGATCATCCATCATAACCAAGTTGGTTTCATAGCAGAGATGCAAGGATGGTTCAACATATGTATATCAATAAATATCATAAACACATAAATAGACTGAAAGACAAAAACCACACAATCATCTCAATTGATGCAGAAAAAGCTTTCAACAAAATCCAGCATCGCTTCATGCTTAAGTTCTTAGGAATTGGACTGGAGGGAACATTCCTCAATGTAATCAAAGCCATATGCAACAAACCCACATCCAGCATCATCCTAAATAGAGAAAAATTAGACGCATTCCCCTTAAAGGTGGGAACCCAGCAAGGCTGCCCCCATCCCCACTCCTCTTCAATGTACTACAAGCTTAAAATGCTTGCTAGTGCAACAAGGCAAGAAAGGGAAATTAAAGGAGTATTAATTGGAAAAGAGGAAGTCAAACTATCCCTCTTTGCAGATGACACGATAGTTTACCTAAGGATGCTAAAAATGCCACTAGAAAGCTCTTAGAAATGAATAAAAGTTTCAGTAAACCAGCAGGATACAAAATTAACCCAGAAAAATCAGTAGCTTTTCTTTACATCAACAAGCAACAGGGGAAAGAATATAAGGAAACCTTCCCACTCACGATAGCCTCCAAAAATAAAATAAAATACCTAGAAACAAACCTAACCAAACACACCAAAGATCTCTAAAACAAAAATTGTAAACCCCTGAAGGAGAAAGTCCTCCCATTCTCATTGACTAGAAACATTAATATAGTAAAAATGTTCATTCTACCCAAATTAATATACAGAATCAATGCGATCCCGATTAAAATCCCTAAGAGTTTCTTTACAGACTTGTAAAAAATCATCCTTAAATTCATATGGATAAACAAAAGACCCAGAATAGCCAAAGCAATCCTGAGAGAAAAGAGCAATACAAAAAAAAAGAGCAAACCAAAAATGATGTATCTAAGCTTTATAGATAGCATCTCCCTTATCATCAATAAAAATGATGTACATCTTATTGTGGAAACATTCAACAAACAATTCTCAGAAATCACCTTTATTACAGGGAATAAAACAGATGTATAACTCCCTCTTTAGGATGTCAGATTTACACAAAGAGGCAGCAATGTACTTCTGTGTAAAACTCAGGAAAACAGTTAAGGTGATGTTTCATACAAAAGACACAATATCAATTATAAATATGAAAGGATGATAACACAGACACATAGAAAGTATTAACTCAGCCTATATCACATTGAAGAAGTTAAAACTAACATGAAATAGAAAACAAAAGATAAGTCTGTCCTTTACCTATATGTTTGGAAACTATTCTATTGTCCAAAATCATGCACAAAAATAAATATTATTACAATGCAAACGATTTAACACAATCATCCTTTGTTTTACAATTGAACATATAATATGGATTCCTGGGTGGGTTTTTGCTCTAGTTTCTGTTCAATTGCTGTGACAAAACACTCTAACCAACTTGGGGAGGAAAGTGTTTATTAGGTTCACATCTCCTGGAATACAGTTCATCACCTAGGGAGTCCAAGGTAGGAACTCAGGGCAAGAATCTGGTGGCAGAGGCTGAAGCACAGGCCATAAAGGAGTATGCTTTATTGCCTTGCTCCCCTGGCCCATGCTCAGCCTCCTTTATTATACAATATACAACTATCTGCCCAGGGGTGCCACAACGTACAGGAGGCTGGGCTCTCCCACATCACCCAACAATCAAAACACCCAACAGACCTAGGCCAACCAATGGAGACAATTCTCCAAGTGAGGGTCCCTCAACCTTGGTGTTTCAAGTTGGTACTAATGCTGTCCAGGAAAGTATTTTGTTTTGGTTTGTTTTGCTTTTTGCTTTTTCATTTTATTTTCTTTGAGAATTTCATTATTCATATAATATGTTTTGGTCAAAGCCACCTCATGTTTCACTTAATCAGTTCCTCCTCTATCCTAACACCAGTTTTCACTCCCAAATTCATGTGCTCTTTGTTTTAGATCCATGGAGTACTGTAAGCACAATTGTGTAGAACCATCTATTAGAGCCTGGGTAGCATTTCAAAGGTTCCATCCCTAAAGAAAACTTACTCTCCCTCCTACATCAGCCAGCATTTGAAAATAGCTTCTCAACTACTGGTAAGATTTTATAAGCCTCTTCATCAGGCATGCTGGGATTTTGACCATCTTGATCTTGTGTAGGTTTTGTGCATGCAGTCACCTGCACTGTGATTTCATATGTGGAGTGGTGCTGTGATGGCCTTCTTGTGCCAAAAGGAGCCATTCTTAGTTTACAGTGAACTTCTTCACCAGCCCCATTGCTTTGAGATTTGTGCCATCAATTTTTCTTAATCTGAGATTTCATTCTTGCACATAATTAAATGATATAAATAGTAATTAATTAATTAATTAATTATGATTAGATCTCCAAAAAGATATTAGTTTTACCTCAAGGCACACTGCTTCCATTCCGTAATATCTTCTCATAGGCAAAAATATAGTGTCACTTTATGTAATTATAATTACTCTTTGGATAGAAAATGCATTATGTTTTTATGAAATGCAATGGTAATGAGAAGTAGGTGATATATATATATATATATATATATACATATATATATCATACACATATAAGTGCCAATACATACCTACATGCATATATAGCATATGTAAATGACTAAAACATTCCCACTGGTTCAATATTTAACTGCATTCACTATTTCCTGCCTCCAAACACTTTTAAGTAGAAGACTTGTAGCAACAAGTAATCATGGAGAATTTATAGAGATTACTAGCAGCAAGCTTTAAAAGTCATTTTAAACAATAGTCAACATAAATATCAAGGAAAGACTCTCATATAGAGAAAAGGATAATCTTTCATTTTAGGCATTTTATGAAAAGTATAGATAGCACATGAGAATATATTACAGTAAGCTAGCTAGCTAAAGAGATAGACATGGAGATATTAAAATACTTTGTTAAAGTAAATTGCATTTCTTATTAATTAACTACAACCATTTAGTATTTGTTTGTTAATATTTAAAAAGGTTTGTTCAGAATATAAATTAATTGTCGGTTCTACCAACCTTCATGGTTCCAGAGACAGACAGATTGAGAATCTTTTGATCCAAAGTGCAAGCACTGTCTTTGTAGATGATAAAGCTCCAGAGGGAATTTACTCCCTTCTTTTAAGTTGTAAGGACACAGGGCATTGTGAACAAATTAATGTGGCATTGCATAAAAAATATGATGTTCTTACTGAAAAAATATTTAATTTTGAAACATTTTAAGGAGAAAATATAATTAAATAATTAACATGGCATTTCTGATCTTCAACTATTTTCCTCATTTCTTTTGCTCTTCAGAATAAGGAGGAATGTTGGCAGATGCACCAAATAAGCTACGATTATCCCGTATAGTTAATAAAACCATCTTTCGCCTTCCATTCCTCTATCCATCCAGACACCTAGAGGTACCATCTCATTCGTTATACAGTTAACTCTGACAGAACCAAATTTTGTTTAAGCAGGAAACTTGCATGCATTCCTCAGCTGCTGAGACTATTTTCCTGAGTGACAAGACACAAGCAGAGGTGTGTGTTCTAGGAACACCAAAGAAACCCAGCTAGCACGTGATGCAAAGAAATCAAGGTAGGGTGTGATGCCACACTTGTCATAACTACACTTCTCATTGTCATTTAAGCAAGACCAAATATCATCATTGCATTCTTACAACATGGAACATGTATTTTTTTTTATTTTATTTTTGTATATGTATGAATGTACTGTCTGCATGTAGGTTTGTGCACCCGTGTCGTGCAATGCTGCGGAGGTCAGCAGAGGGTCTCGGATTCCCCTGGAACTGGAGTTCTCCTGGAATTGGAGTTACAGACGATACTCAGCCGCCATGTGGGTGCTGGGGATCGAACCCGGGTCCTCTGCAAGAGCAGTCGGTGCTCTTAACCACTAGGCCATCTCTCCAGCCCAGGAACATGTATTTTAACAACAATAAGCAGCAGTAACTTATTTAGATTAAAATCTATGAAAGAGGAAGTAAATGGCATTTGCTGTGGTTGCCTGAAGCAGGTTTGAGAGTTCTTATTCTAGTTTGAGAGGTCTGGTTTCCAGTGGCTGTCTGCCTCTTGTGACTGCTTGAAGATATGATTCCTCTGCTTTCTGCTCAAGCTAAATCCTTCCACCACTCCTCTCTTCCTTTATGGACCCTTACTCCTGGAGCTGTAAGCCAAATAAACTCTTCCTTCTGTAAGCGTCTTTTGCCATGACATTTTATCACAGCAACATAAAAGTAACTAATATAGAAATTCCCTTACAAATATATTTAAAAGTTAAAACTGGGAGTAAGTCTGGGAAATTTTTTATTCTGCTAAAGGATAGTTTTTCACGAGGAACTTTTTAGAATGCTGCAAATATTTGTAATTAAAGAGTTAGAGTTTTCCAAACCAAATACTAAGATAAAATTAAAAAAAAAAAACAAAATTATGTATTGAAATAGAGGAAAGAGAGGAAGACAAGAAAGTTGGAGTAAGTGTAACCACCATGAAGGGTACACAATGCATCAATGACAATGTGCTGTTCCCAAGGGTCCTGTCATCTGCTCTTGGTAACTTAAGAAAATGGATTGCTCCAGGCTGCAGGTGTATAAGGTAAACTATCTGATTATAGCAATGAAGCCATTCTTATAAGCAAGCTCATAATCCAATAATTACAGTATTTGGAAGCATAGGATGACTACGCACTATCAGCTTAATGACCAAAAGAATACAAAATAAACCATATTAATCAAATCTGTCTTGTTCCAATAATGTCAGAGTTAAGCTATTTTATTGCATAAAATTCAGAAAATAAAAACTATTGTGTTTTGGGGTCCTTAAAAAAACTAATAACTCACTGATTGTCATTTTTATAACTAAAACACCTGGTACATTCAAAATGGTCATGAAATTTTTAGTAAAATTACTAAATCCACCCTATAAAACATTCTGAGACAAGTTTCCTGAATACTTTACAACTACAGAATTAGAATAATAAAGATCAGAAAATAATTTCTCCTTCACGTTTTACTCAGAATTGCCCATGTTAGTATTAGGAATAAACTCTTAATGTTCAGTCACTTTAAATGCATTGCAGAAATGTGTTTGGCATTTCATAAGGCACAAAATACTAGCCAGTTGAAATAATATACAATAACCTTTTATCAAATTACTTTCTTGATTGCTGTGACAAATACTGGCTATATTTTTCATCTTTATGCCTAAAATAACTGACAAAAGGAACTTAATGAAAAAAGGCTTTATTTAGGTTCACCACTGAAGGGCATAGTACATTTTGCCAGGTAAGTCAAGATGAAAGAACTTGTGACTGTTGGTCACACTGTATTCAATCAAGAAGCAGAGAGAGTTAGATGTTGGTGACCAGTTTCCTTTCTCTATTTAGCAAAGTTCAGGTCCCCAGCCCACAAAATGATGCTACTCACTCTCCAAGTAGACTTCTTCATGCCAATTAATCAAGTGCAGAAACTACTTTAGAGACATACCCAATGATGGCCTTCCATGATGATTTGAAATCCCCTGAAGCCGACAATCAAGATGAAATCACATAAAGAAGTTGGGACTTGTTGATTTTTTTATCCTGTTTGATTAATGATATACTGTTATAACTTATGTTATAATATGAATCATGTAATTGGCTCTACAATGACTTATTTTCAGACATAATTGTGGTGTATGGGTTAGGGTTATGGGTGGAAGGCATGTATTTATATTTTAGAGTAATGTAACATTAAAGGGAAAATGTGAATTCCTAAACATATTTTGCAATTAATATACAGTTTATTTTCACAGGTCCTAATTTTGGTATATATGTGATATTTATATAGGCATATTTTGGAGCAATACAAATGGGAGGGAATAACAACATAAAGACTGAGTCAAAGAACTGCCAGAAGCAGTTAATTTCTACCCCAAACAATAAACCTCTGCAAAGAAAAACTTTAAAAAGACTGAGAAAAAGATGCAAAGACATGTATGGCAGAATGTATGAACTGGGGTGGGGTGGGGGCATGGAAAGGAGAATATGTCTAAATTTGAATGAAAAATTATGTATGAATACACAAAACATCAATAAAATAAGTTATTAAAAATAAAATAGGGCTGGAGAGATGGCCTAGCGGTTAAGAGTGCCAACCGCTCTTACAGAGGACCCAGGTTCGATCCCCAGCACCCACATGGTGGCCGAGAGCCGTCTGAAACTCCAATTCCAGGAGATCTCCAGTTCCAGGGGAATCCGAGACCCTCTTCTGACCTCCGCAGCATTGCACGACATGGGTGCACAAACCTGCATGCAGACAGTACATTGATACACATACCAAAATAAATAAAATAAAATAAATAAAATAAAATAAAATCTCTGCACTCCGGAGGCAGAGGCAGGAATATCTCTGTGAGTTCAAGGCCACCTGGTCTACATAGTAAGTCCGAGGTCAGTCAGGGATAAATGGAAACCCTGTCTCAAAAAGACAAAAAAAATAAATAAATAAATAAATAAAAATAAGAATTTAAACTTACATACCTATTTCATATAAAAAACTATATCTTTGTTGTTGAATATTAATGATTTTAGATTCAATAGAATTTATGAAACACTTATATACATAAAATAATTTCAGATGTGCCTAAGTGAATAAACATATATGGTTTTATCAACTGCCCTTGTTCTATTTTCATGCATTGCAATGTGAGAAATAAGGAAGAGGGGGTTTTAAGAGGGGAGAAGGATGGGAGGGTAAACAAGGAAGAGATCGGGAACAGATAACTGCTTTGGTTTTCTGGTGTTCTTAACCTCAGCCTTTAACCACTGCGCTATCCCCACAGCCACAGATAACTGCTTTGGAAAAGTTATATGGAAAATTAATGGAAACAATGTTTTCAAAGCTTTGAGTGTGTGTGTGTGTGTGTGTGTGTATTATTGTTTAATGGGATTTACTCTACTTCACAGGAATTATGCTCATCCTGTAGTTTGGCAAATAAAAGGCCCAGTGTCGGGTGTGGAATACTTTCCTCTCCTCAAGTTGTTCACCATAGGTATTTTGGAGACCCTCTAAAATATAATGCCCATTGTTCTTGGTTGACCACCAGTACTTCATGGTGAGACCCTATTGCTAAATAAATCAACACACTAGCTACAGGCCATGGAGAAATCACATTGGTTCTAATCAGGAAGCTTCCATCCTGGTGACTAGCTCTTATGGTAGTTGAAGTGCCATTCAGGCTGCTAAGGGATAAAAAGTCATCAATTCTGACCCAGCTACAAACTCTGTAAAGTATGATAAGGACTAGCAAAAGAGAATATGATCATGGATGCAATAGCGGCAGAAATGTTTTGGTGGTAAAAAGCCACTTCCTAATCTGATTTTAGGCCCAGTCTACATGAGGAAATACATGCCTCATACTGTAAATCTGGCCATGTAACAATGGTTGGAGAGCTCACAGGGCCAGGAGTGATACTGCTACTATTAGTTGGATCTATAGACATAGCATCAATCTACCTTCAAAGTTCATGTCTCTACTTGTGGATTAGTAAATCTATGAGGCCTCATCAGAGAAGTTGCTTTGTGCAATGGATGGGGGTTAATGCAGACACTCAAAACTGGTCAAAGTGCAGAAATTGACTATGTAGAGTGGTCAGTCACAAGTCAGACATCTCTATCATACCCTCTCCTCAAGGCTCAGAGATCATGGAGTAAGAAAGGGTGTGAAGATTGTAAGATCTACAGGTCTGGGAGGATCAGAGAAAAACTAATTTTTCTGGACATGACTGGATTACTGTACTGTCAATGCAAAGCAGCTGTGGCTACCTGTACAGAACCAAGCAAGTCAGCACTCTAGCAAGAGGGAGAGCAAGGATTCATCAAATCTCATTCAGGGAGTGAAGCCCAAAGACTGTCAGCCTGCAGGCAGGAGACAAGTCCTGGAGCTGAGCCAAGAAGGGAAGGACAGCGTGTGGAATGCATTCACGTGTGACTCAAAGACACTGACCCAACTACTGGCACCCAACGTGGGGCTTGACTTTCCACCAAAGGAAGAAGGAAACAAGGTAATTCTCAGGCTCTATCTTAGCCCCTGATTTCCCCCACTTGAGGGAAATCTCAGAGGGTTTTATCGTAGAGACAAGGAGTTACCCCCCATCCAGGGTTGTCATGGGCAGTTATGGTATATCTCTCTGGAATTTAACTCATTTCACACGAGAGATTAATCTTTGAATCTGCTTTAAGTCTCTGTCCTCTATACAGCCAGCAGTGGTACATCTCCGGGGAATTCTCCCTTCCCATGAGGTTAGTCTTTTGAACTGTCTCTTTCCCTAACCACTAGCATTTCCTATCTCTCTTTATCATGGGTAACAAACAGACATGGCAAAAAGACCCACAGGCTAAGAAGAAAAAAACACTCCTCAAGAGTAGAGGAGTTAAAATTTCCATGCAGGAAACTGCCTCCTTTTGGAGTGAGACTCTTAATAATGCCCCATAGATGTCCCCTGCAGACTTATGGAGTTCAGAATCCTGGACAAGTGTGGCACAGAATGCTAGATAGTGAGAAAATGCTCTGACATCTCTCACATTCTTGCCACTACTAGCTGTGGTGAGACAATGCTTAGGGCCTTCTCACCAAACCATGCCAGGAAAGGAAAACAGCAAAATTAAATTGCAGAACCCCTCCTCTCAAGAACCTGCTAAAATTCCCCTTCAGAACCCCAATAAAATTTCCTCTGAAAGCCCGCAAGCTTCAGACCTAGTAAAAATAGAACAGGGTAATAAAAACATCCTTGCAGCTAGCCTTAACCTTTTCCCTAATTGTCAGCCACTCCTGTCAAGAGGCCAGAAACACCTTCACCCTCAACCTCTTCTCTCTATGCTACAGAAAAACTGTGCCCAAAAGCAACAGTCTATCCCAGAGGGCCTCCTGAATGCCCCCATGCATTCTCTGCCCCTGGTGTAAAAAAGGATATCATTGGAGGAAAGATTGCCACTCAAACTATGATAAAGATGGGAAAAAATGCCACCTTTAAACTCCTAGATGGGCAGCCCCTAGCTCAGGGAAAAAGAGTCAGTGCACACCCTCTGGGCAGCACCTATTTCAGAAGGCTCACATCCTGCACTGATGATTAAAATTAGGGGGTTCTTTTAAATGTTTGATAGATACAGGGGCAGATAGAACCATTATAAAACTTCTAGGAATAGGAGGGCCCTCACAGTCTTACATAACTAAAAATGTTTACACCTGGGAAGACCCTGATGGAAACACGGGTAAGATTTACCCATTAATAGCACCCACCAATATCTATCTAATAGGCAAGATATTTTGGAGGCTTTGGATGTGGTTATTGCCACTCCAAATGAGAAAAACCATGCCCAGATAGACCATTTAACTGGAGGGAAATGCCTCCATCATCTTAGCAAAAGGCACCTCCAATCCTGAGGGTCACTGCAGAGTATTCAGATGATCCAGTCTGGATTGAGCAGTGGCCCTTACCAGGGGAGAAATTACAAGCTCTCCAAGACTGGCTTCCTCCCTGTCTTTTCCAAGATGCTTCTATAAGGCAGGCTGCTTCTGTTTACACAGACAGAGGTAGGCGAGGGGCTGCAGCCATCATTTATGATTACCTGGATCAAGTCCCTCAGATCCTGTTTCACCTGCTCCCTGACCATTCTTCACAGTACAAAGGACTCTATGCTGTTTATCTAGCTCTCAAGGAAACCAACAGGCCTCTTAATCTCTTCTCAGACAGAATCTATGTGATCAATCTGCTGCCCTGGCTATCCAGATCCTTTGTCCAATTAGACAAAAAATCTTCTCTCCCCGCTTCTCATTGCAGTTTCATCTCTCTTAACAATAGGAGCCACCCCCTCTTCATGCAGCACATTCGTGCCCACAGTCTCCTGCCAGGACCTCTCTCTGAAGGCAACTCTCTTGCAGACTGAGTCTCCTCTACAAGGGTCTATGTCCTGTCCCTCTCTGAAGCAGAAAAACTCCACTCGCTCACACATGTTAACCTAAAAGGCCTCTGTTCTAGTTTGTCTTCCATTGCTGTGACAAAACACTCTGACCGACACCAACTTGGGGAGGAATGGGTTTATTCAGCTTACATCTCCTGGGTCACAGTTCATCTCTTAGGGAGCCCAAGGCAGGAACTCAGGGCAGGAACCTGGAGGCAGGAGCTGAAGCACAGGCCATGGAGGAATGCTGTTCACTGGCTTGCTTCCCCTGGCCCATGCTCAGCCTGCCCTCTTATACTGTACACAACAACCTGCCCAGGGTGGCACTACTCATTGTGGGCTGGGCCCTCCCACATTGCCTGACAATCAAGACAATACTCCACAGATGTGGCCCCAGGCCAATCCAATGGAGCCAATTCGCAACTGGGGCTCCCTCAACCCAGCTGTGTCAAGTTGACACTAAAGCTATCCAGCACAGACTCCAAGCTCACTTTCCTAAAATTCCTTCCCCCCAACTTCAGTGAATCCTTAGAACCTGCTCTTCCTGTTCTACTCTAGTTAAAACACCTGCACTAGCCACTATGGAAAGCAGTGTGGAGAACCCTTGGGAGACTTGGAATGAACTTGCCACCCGACCCAGCCATACCACTCCTAGGCATGTACCCTCAAGTCTCACCCCACTGCAGAGATACATGCACAGCCATGTTTATTTCAGCTCTCTTCACAATAGCAAGGAACCGAACAAACCCAAATGCCTCTCAACTGATGAGTGGATAGAGAAAATGTGGTACATCTACACAATGGAGTTCTATGCAGCAGTAAAGAAAGATGACATCATGAGCTTTTCGGGAAAATGACTAGAGGACACCATACTGAGTGAAGTAACACCGACCCAGAAAAAAAAAAAATGACGAATGGTATCCCTCATCTGTGGATGCTAACACCTGCACTACAGGATTTGAGAATTAACCCCAGGGTTTTGAATGCCAGTGCTCTCTGGCATACTGATATCATGCACAGCTTCTTTTGGGAGACAAAAATATATATTTGTCACTATAGACACTTTTTCCAAATTCACTTGGGTGACTGCCCATATAGGAGAGAAAGCCAAGGACCTCACTGCCCACCTACTTTCTACCTTTGCTACCATGGGCATCCCCAAACAGATTAAAATGGACAATGGGCCAGCATTTGCTAGCTCTTGCTTTAAATCATTTTGTCAATTATGGAATATTGCACATCATACAGGTATACCTCATAACACACAGGGACAAGGCATCATAGAACAGACCCATCAGGTCCTAAAAAATCAGTTATTAAAACAAAAGGAGGGGAAATATCCTCCTAACATCCAGCTGGCCATGGCATTGGCCACAGTAAACCTCTTTAACATTTACAGAGATTCAAAGTGTCCAGCCATAGTCAAACATTGGCAGAAACCCAGCACTGTTCCTCAAATACTTGTCAGATGTAAAGACTCCCCAAACAATCAGTGGAAAGGACCCAATCCACTGTTAAAACTGTGGGGGGGGGATTTTCTTGCATCTTCCCACAGGATTGTCCAAGACCCATTTGGATTCCAGCCAGAAATGTCAGATTCATCCCCGCCAACCAAAAATGTGGCATGCCTGTCACTCTGGAAGAAACTTGAACAATTTCTCACTTCTGCAAAATCCATGTGTCCCCCCTCTGCTCCCCTGTCTGCTATCCTTTTAGCTGCTCTGATAATAGCTCAAACTAACTCTGCCTCTGCCCAGCCTGTGAATAGACCACTGACTTGGACCCATGTCTGTTGATTCCTTGTCAGAGAAACATCCACCAAATAAAAGCTTTCATTAGAGTTTTAGGATAAAAATATTAAGTATGAACAGAGAGCAAACAGAAAGTTTAAAAAAATGGTAAAAATATACATATTCAGCCAGGCGTGGTGATGCATGCCTTTAATCCTAGCACTTGGGAGGCAGAAGAAGGTTGATCTTTGTGAGTTCAAGACCAGCTTGGTCAACATGGCAAGTTCCTGGACAGCCAGAGCTACAGGAATTCCCTGCCTCAAAAAGACCTGTTGTAGTTTGTCTTCCATTGCTGTGACAAAACACTCAGACTAACACCAACTTGGGGAGAAAAAGGTTTACTTAGCTTACATCTCCTGTGTCACAGTTCCTCACTTAAGGAGCCCAAGGCAGGAACTGAGGGCAGGAACCTGGAGACAGTAGCTGAAGCACAGGCCATGGAGGAATGCTGTTCACTGGCTTGCTCCCCTGTCTCTTGCACAGCCTGCCTTCTTATACGGTACACAAGAAGCTGCCCAGAGTGGCATGACCCATAGTGGGCTGGGCCCTCCCACACTGCTCGATAATTAAGACAATACTCGACAGATGTGGCCACAGGCCAATCCAATGGAGCCAATTCCCCAATTGAGGCCCCCTCAACCCAGG
>VZQC01006021.1:509475-521722 GCA_009823505.1 Rhizomys pruinosus | reverse complement strand
ATATATATATATATATATATATATTCTGTATTATAGCCTGCTTCAATTAATTTTGTTTCCAAATGATACCATAAAAGAAATGTTCTTTCCCAGGCATGGTGGCTGATACCTTTAATCCCAGTAATCAGGAAACAGAGGCAGGTTGATTTTTGTGAGTTAAAGCCAGACTGCACTATATAGTCTCCAGCCAGCTGTGGCTGGAGGGAGACCCTGTATCAAAAAAAAAAGCTTAAAAAAAAAGCATTATTATTTCTGAATATTGTGAGAGACATTATTTAGTATTTTTTTATTATTTCCATTGGATATTTTATAAAATCATGGGACTTATTAATATCAATGTATTAAGTCAACATGTTCTTCCATTTTAGCTGGATGATCTATAATAATACTGCAGAGAATGTCATGTCACCAGAGGAAATAACATGCATGGTCAAACACACATATTTAACCACACAGATAACTATAGAATAGGAGGCTATAATTATCCACAGCCATAGATACATAAATGAATGAAAGAAGAAATAAGAACAAACATCAGTAACATTCGCCTTACAATTCCATTGTTTGATCACACACAATTTATTTTTTTTATTTTATTTGTTATTTAATTTATTGATATTGATAATTTATTGATATTGAATTTAATTTATTGATATTAATTTAATGTATTGATGCCATTCCTGCATGTATGTAAGAGCAACATTATCTGCAATGCCCTCAGAGTCAGTAGAAGTTGGATCTCCTGGAATTGGAGTTAAGGAGAGTTCTTAGCCTTGTGATGCTAGGAATCGAACCAGGGTCCTCTACAAGATAACTGGTGCTGAAACATCTCTCCATTCCCTGATCCTCCACACTTGTAACATGAAAATACTCTTTTTAATAAATTTTTATTGATGTTTTGCATATTTCATTCATCTGTTTTCAGTCCAACTTGACACATTACACTTTCCATGCGCCCCCCCACTCCAGTTTATGCATTATGCTATAATGTCTTACAACTTTTTCTCAGTCTTTTTAAAGTTTTTCTGTGCAGAGGTTTGTTGTTTGGGCACAAGTTAACAGTTTGGTGGTTTGAATGATAGTGTCCCCCATAGGCCTTAAGTATTCAGACATTTTGTCTCCAGTTGGTGGCACTGTTTTTGGAGGTCTTAGAAGGTGTGGCCGTGCTGGAGGAAGTACGTCATTAGGGGTGGGCTTAGTGAGTTTAACAAGCCTTGCAGTCTCCAGTCTTTCTCTGCTTCCTATGCTCATTGGGAGATGTGACTCTTGGCTTGCTACTCCAGCCCCATGCTTCCCACCACAGTGGATTCTGATTCCCTGGAACCATCAATAGTAAGCTCAAATAAACTCTTCCTTTTATAAGTTCCCTTGGTATTGGTGGTTTATCACAGCAACAGAAAAGTGACTAATACAGTTATTTGGTACCTTAGAGTGGGCTGTTGGCTGTCAAGAACCTGAGCATGTGGATGTTTGGAGAAATGTATAAGACTCTGGAAATTTGGGCTAGAAAATCTGTTGACTACTTTAAGCAGAGCTTAACGGGACTTTCTAGTAGAAGCCTGGAAGAAAGCATTGCTGAAAAAAATGTAGCTCCAGAGGAAAATAAAAACTTAGGCAGCAACTGGGATATTTTGATAAAGAGTCTGGCAGCAGTTTGCCCACAGCCCAAATGCTTGCCTGATGCTAAGTTGAAAAGCAATGGACTAATGTCTTTGGCTGAGGAAATTTCAAGACAGCCTAATGTAGAAATGCTGGCGTGTCTATTAAGGGTGAATATAGTACAGATCTACAGTGAAGGAGAGCAGATGGGGCAGAAAGAAATGCAAAATGTACAGTTTGGATCTGAAAACTGCACTAGGAAGATTAAAGGTGGGGCCAAGGCATGTAAAGGAGAATTTCCTTTTGATAAGGAGAGGCCTAGCTATTTACAAGCAAACAATGGAAAAAGTTAGATTAAAGTGATTAAGGAGGGGTCTTGAGATTTACAAGTAAACAACAGAAATAGTACCTTCAGGGCAAGATGACACCCAGCTAATCCTCCAACTTTTGAAAGGAAAATACTGAAAGCGTTTTCTGTTCCAAGTCCAGGGCAGAGAAAAGTTGCAAATGTGGTTGAAATAGGCCAGGGTCCATCCCAAACTTGCAGCCAAACTTTGCAGTTTCATTCACATGGTGTTGGCTTTAGAGGCATGAAGTTTGCAAGAGTGAATGGGTCATCAGTTCTTCCTCCTCAGTTTCAGAGAGCCGCCAAGGTCAGGCAAAGTGCAGCAGGGGCATCCCTGAATAAAGACTGCCCTGATAGGACATTTCATGAAGCTGTGAATGTGAAGTCTGGTTGGAAGCTGAGACCCCAAGAAGACATTTGAGATGCCAGACTTGTGAGATATTTGCCAAGGAGAGCTGCATACAGGGAGTGGCACCAACCAAAGAAAGAGATGTATGTTCCAAGCAAAGCTGGAAGAGCTGAGCCATCTAAGCCCTTTGGATATAAATTTCCAGAAGTCACATATGGAGCTACGGGACTTGATGTTTGCCCTGCTGGTTTTCAGTCTTGTTTTGGTCCAGTATTTCCTCACTATGCCTCTATTCCTCCCTTTTGGAATGGGAATGTGTATTCAGTTCCACTGTATGTTGGGAGTTTGTAATTTGCCTTTTGATTTTACAGGAACTTACAGTTAAGAGATTGGCCTGTGTCTCAGAAGAGATTTTGGACTATAGACTTTTGAATAGAATTGAGACTGGTAAAGACTATGGGGACTTTTAAGGTTGGACTAAATGCATTTTGCATTTTATATGGTCAGGAGCCTACGAGGGCCAAGGAGTGGAATTCGGTGGTTTGAATGTTAGTGTCCCCCATAGGCTTTAAGTATTCAGACATTTTGTCTCCAGTTGGTGGCACTGTTCTTGGAGGTCTTAGAAGTTGTGGCCATGCTGGAGGAAGTATGTCATTGGGGGTGGGCTTAGTGAGTTTAACAAGCCTTGCAGTCTCCAGTCTTTCTCTCTCTTGACTTCCTGTGCTCATTGCAAGATGCGAAACTTGGCTTTCTGCTCCAGCCCAGGCCACCGTGCCTCCCACAACAATGGACTCTGATTCCCTGGAACCATCAATCTTAAGCTCAAATAAACTCTTCTTTTTATAAGTTCTCTTGGTCATGGTGCTTTATCACAGCAACAGAAAAGTGACTAATACAAATGGTTTCAGGCAGTTATTTGACCCAGTCCTTATGTTGTTGTCATTCCCTTCCATTTGGATTGCTCCAAAATATGCCTATAAACATCACATGTATACCAAAATTATGACCTGTAAAAATAAACTGTATGGTAATTTCAAAATATGTTTAGGGGGCTGGAGAGATGGCTCAGTGTTTAAGAGCACCAATTTCTCTTGCAGAGGACCCAGGTTCAATTCCCAGCACCCACATTGTGGCTAAGAACCATATTTAACTCTAGTTCCAGGAGAATCTGAAAGTCTCTTCTGACCTCCATGGCATTGCACGACATGGGTACACTATCCTACATGCAGACAGTACTCTCATACACATTAAAAAATAATTAATAAATAAATTTTTTTAAAATTTAAAAATAATTAAAAAATATGTTTAGGAATTCACATTTTTCCTTTAATTTTACATTACTCTAAAATATGAATACATAACTTCCACCCATACACTGCACTTACAATGTCTGAAAATAAGTGTTAATTCTTTTTTGGTTGTTTTTTTGTTTTTTTGTCTTTTCAAGACAGGGTCTCCCTGTAGCACCAGCTGTCCTGGAGCTCACTCTGTAGACCAGGATGGCCTTGAACTCACAAAGATCCACCTGCCTCTGCCTCCCAAGTGCTAGGATTAAAGGCGTGTGCCACCACGCCCGGCATGTTAAGTTAATTCTAGAGACAATTAAGGGATTCACATTATAACAGCACAGTTGCTTTCAGATAAAAAATAAACAATAATGTTGTCCAGCTTGCCTTTCAACTAGAGATTTGGTGCTACCTTCCACAATTGAGGGATACCATTCATCTTTTGATTTTCTGGGACTGTGTTACTTCACTTAGCATAATGGCTTCAAGTTCCATTCATTTACCTTCAAGGTTCATGATGTCATCTTTTTTTTTACCTCTGCATAGAACTCCATTGTGTAGAACTACTGCATTTTTGTCATCTACTCCTCAGTTGAGGGGCATTTGGGCTGGTTCCAGATCTTCACTAATGTAAGAGAGCTGCAATAAGCATAGCTGTGCTTGTATATTTGCAGTAGGATGAGCCTTGTAGGTATATACCAAGGAGTGGCATGATTGGGTCAGGTGGTAGGATCATTCTGAGACTTTTAAGGGTTCTCCACACTGCTTCCCACAGTGGTTGTATGAGTTTACATTCCCACCAGCAGTGGATGTGTGTTCCCCTTTCCCCAAAACCTCTCCAGCATTTGGTGTCTTTTGTTTTCTTGATCTTAGCCAGTCTTATCAGAGTGAGATGATAACTTAGAGTGGTTTTAATTAGCCTTTTCTTAATTATTAACAATTTTGAACATTTTTAAATGTTTATCAGCCATCTTTACTTCCTCACTTGTGAAGTTTCTGTTCAGCTCTTCACTCCATATTTTGAGTAGGTTATTTGTTTTCTTACTTCTTTGTTTTTTGAGTAGTTTATATATTCTGGATATTAATGCTCTGTCAGAAGTATCACTGGTGAGGTTTTCTCCTACTCTGTGTGTTTTCTCTTCAGTTCATTGATTGTTTCTTACACTGTACAGAAGCTTTTGAGTTTAATGAGGTCCCACTTTGTCAATTGTTGGCCTTATTTCCTTCATAGTTGCTGTTTGATTTAGAAAGCCTTCTACACACTCTGTGACCAGGTGGGGTCCAGCATGCAGCCTTGCTGCCCATCCTTGAGATCCACTGCCCACATCTAGAACCATAAAGAAACAGCATGTGTGTAGATAGGACAGACAGTGGTGTGCACATTCAGTGACTAGGTGGGGTCCGGGCAGCCTTGCTGCCCACCCAGGGGATCTGCTGCCCACCTCTAGAACAATAGATAAGAACTGTGTGCATTGATAGAAGGACAAAGAGCGGCAGGCATACACATTTTGTGGCCAGGTGGGGTCCAGTGCACTGGCCAAAGGTGTAACACACCCCACACCCACCCTGTGCTCAAGCTACTGGTACCGTGGTGGAAAGGATAAGATGCTGGTGTTCTGGATTGCTGTGGTTGGGATGATCCAGCAGGTGCAGTGTCAGTGAACCTAAGCTGCACAACCAAAGCTGAGGAAGAAACCAGCAGGAAGCAAACTCAGTGACAAACCAGTCCTCCATATTAACATTTGAGACTAGCAACAGAAGCCACACACACACCCAAAAAATTCACATTCCAAAGACATGATGGAAAAAATACAATATGGGGAAAGCTCATCATAAATCCCCACCAAACTCAACCTGTCCTGTAGAAGATCCCAACGACGAGATCTTACTGGAAGGAAACCAAGACATCAACCTTAGAAGAACAATTGTAAACATATTCAAAGAAATAAAACAATATGAAGAACAAATCAGAGAACTAAAGGGAGAGAATGAAAAACACATGAAGGAACTAGAAGGAAAGAGTAATAAACTCCAGAAAGAACTAAAGGAAGAGAATGACAAACTCCAAAAGAATTAGAGGAACAGAAATACAAATTCAGAAAATTACTAGACAGAGAGAATGACAAACTTCAGAAGGAAGTGGAAACACTGATCAGATCTCAGGCTGAAAGGAAAAAAAAGAAACTGACAAGCGAAGCAAGGAGCTACAAGAAGAGAAGAAAAAGCTCCAAAAAGTAGTGGAAATACTGAAGAAATCACAGGATGAAATGAAAAAGAAAACTGAACATTCATCTAATCAGCAGGAAAGGCTAGGAAAAAGCCTCAGAAGCAGAATGAAAGAAGCAGCAAAAAGAATATCAGACCTTCAGGATCACATGAAACAAATAGAATGGTCAAGTAAAGATTATGAAAAAAAACAAAACAAACAAACAAAAAAAGAAACACAAGAGTGGACCAGGAAATGTGGGACGCTATGAAAGGCCAAACCTCTGCATTATAGGGATAGAGGAAGAAGAATCCCAAGACCACACTATTGACCAGATCTTTGACAGGATAATAGAAGAAAATTTCCCCAAACTGAAAAAAGACAAACCAATACAAACACAAAAAAGCACATAAAACACTAATTAGAGAAGACCAGAAAAGAAATTCCCCACACCATATCATTAAAACATTAGATACTCAAAACAAAGACAAAATACTGAAATCCACAAGAGAAAAACAAGTTACATATAAGGGGAAATCCATCAAAATCACAGCTAGTGCAAACTATGAAAGCCAGAAGAACATGAACCAAAGTGCTCCTAGTGCTAAATGTAGATGCCAATGCAGATTACTATACCCAGAAAAAAGCCAATCATAGTTGAAGGAGAAAGACAAATCTTTCATGACATAAACAAAATGAAAGAACACATAAAAAAAAAAAAAAAAACACTTCAGGAAATACTCCAAGCAATTCAAAGAACAGAGAAAAGGAGCAACTATCCTCAAGCAACCCAGGAGAGAAATTAACAAAAGCATAACAGAGTAAATAAATACCTAGACCAAGAATGCAAATGAAAAATAAGTTGAAAGGAAACAACAGAATCTCTCAATAACAACTTTAAATATTAGTGGTCTAAATCCCACAATGAAAAGACATAGACTGGGAGAATGGATTAAGAAACAGAATCTGGGCTGAATAGATGACTCAGTGGTTAAGAGCACTGACTGCTCTTGCAGAGGACCTGGGTTCAATGGCACCTAAGAACCATCTTTAACTCCAGTTCTAGGGGAATCTGACACCCTTTTCTGACCTCTGCAGCATTGCAGGACACGGGTGCATCAACCTACATGCAGATAGTACATTCATACACATAAAAATAATAAAAAAAATAAAAAAGAGAAAAAAAATAAACAGAATCCATCTATATGCTGCTTACAAAAAACCCATCTATCCCTCAAAGACAGACACCACCTTAGAGTGAAAGGCTAGAAAAAAAAAAATTCTACGCAAATGGTATCAAAAAGCAAGCAGAAATTGCTATTTTATTATCAGCAAAAGTACACCTCAGAGAAAAATTAATCAGAAAAGACAAAGAGGGCCATTATATCCTTAGCAATGGGAAAATTAACCAGGAAGATTTCACAATCTTAAATGTTTATACACCAAACAGTGGTGCACGAAACTTTACATACACAATCCTTTAGGACCTCAAGACACAGGTTAATCATAACGCAATAATAGTGGGGGAATTCAATACCCCACTGAGTCCCCTGGATATGTCAACTGGACAAAAAGTAGAGAGATATCAGACTGATAAATGCAATACACCAAATGGACCTCACAGATATGAACAAAATATTCCACCCAAACACCAGAAAATAAAGTTTCTACTCAGTGCCCCAGGGAACATTCTCTAAAATTGACCACATACTGGGACACAAAAGAAATCTCAACAAATACAAAATGACTTCATGCATTCTATCAGACTACAGTGCAATAAAGCTCAATATTAACACCAGGATAAGCCCTACTATCTATAAGAGCACATGGAGCTTAAACAACACAATCCTGAGTAATGAGGTCAGGGAATAAATAAAGAGTGAAATAGCCAATTAGATTTGGGATATACAGGCACATGGCTGCCTCTGCTGCACAGTATTTCCAGGCAGGTGAGGTGTAGCTGGTGCTGACGGTGGAGACTTGCTTGACTCAGGGAGACCCGTATTTGCTTTATTGGTTTAGTGGCCTTTGGTAACACTCTCTGGCATTCCAGAGGCCATCTGTACACTTGCATGTGCGGTCTCAATACATCCCTCCCATGTTAACGTCAGGTCTTCGGCAGCAGGGTCTTATTGCCTCTCCTCCTGTAGGTATCCCAACTTAGGGGCAAGGAGCCCGTACCTTTTGTGAGGAATTAACCTATGGCTGATGCCACAAGCTTGAATCTTCTAGGGTTAGGAGTGTTATAAGTCCAGTACGAACCCTGTCATATTTACAAAGCAGGGGGAAAAAATGATAACTCAAGGGATAACATGAACTATCCACAACATATGTCTATGCCAAAGAACCTACCATAACTATTACTGGGAAGATCTCTGCTTAAATACCTATATATCTAATTAGCTTATGTCTTCATTATAGGATTGACGAAGGTTACTCACTGACAAACTGTCAGCCCATGAAAGGAAACAGCAGAACTTGAACCAGAGTCCAAGTCAACAGACTCCAAGAGAGAGTGGATGGTCTTTACTCTCATTTCACCTTTCCCCATTTTCTAAGCCTACGGAACAATCTGCGCGAGAAGAGGGGGCGTGGTTAGAAATATTAAAGGCTGCGATGGGTGGACGGTGGTGATGTGTGATGATGTGAAACTACCCGATGTAGTCTGGACACTATTTGATCAACTTGATTGACACAAACAAACCTGTCCCACCCCCCACTGGGATGGTCTGGGGATTGTGGGGATTTGGGGCAAACGTCTGCAAGTTGTTTTGCAGAAGGATGCTGTACTCATGGAATTATACATCACTTTATAGCTAAAAAATGAAAAAAAAAAAAAACCTGAAAGATACAGGAAAGATATGGCAGAATACATGATCTGGGATGGGGTGGGGGTGGGGGGGAAGGGAAAGGGAAATATGCCTGATGTGAATTGGAAAATGATGTACAAAATGCACAAAGCATCAATAAAAATTAAATTAAAAAAATAAAGAGTGAAATAAAAGTATTCATGTAACTGAATGAAAAAGACAATACAACACAATAAAACCTGAGGGATACTTTAAAAGCAGTCTTGAGAGGGAAATTTATAGCCCTAAGTGCTCACATTAAAAAAAAAAATCCAGAAAGGGAACAAATAAATGACCTAAAATTGCAGCTAAAAACACTTGAAAGACAACAATAAATGAACCCTAAATCCAACAGACAGGAAGAAATAACAAAAATCTGAGTGGAAATCAACAAAATAGAAAAAAGAAAACAATACAAAAAGTCAATGAATCAAAAACCTGGTTCTTTGAGAAGATAACCAAAATAGACTGACCTCTAGCCCAGTTAACCAAAAGAAAGAACAACTCCAAATCAATATCATTCATGAAGAAAGGGGAAACATCACAACAGACAAAGAAAAGATCCAGACAATACTTCAAAAAACTATTCTCTACTAAATTTGAAAACCTAAGACAAATTGATGAATATCTGAAATCCTGGGATTCACCAAAGCTTACCCAAGAAGAGATTGACAGCTTAAATAGACACACAATGCTTAATGAAATTGAAGATGTAAAAAAGCCTCCCAACTAAAAGCAGCCCAGGCCCAGATGTGTAGACAGCAGAAATCTATAAAACATTTAAAGAGGTCTTACAACTATTAGTACTCAAATTTTTCAGAAGGATACAGAGAGAAATATCAGAAATTCCTTCTATGAAGCAGCATTGCTCTAATACCAAAACCAGGCAAAGCCACAAACAAGAAAGAAAACTATAGACCCACATCAAAAAGATCGTCCATCATGACCAAGTTGGATTCATACCAGAGGTGCAGGGATGGTTCAACATACACAAATCAATAAATATCATAAAACATATAAATGGACTGAAAGACAAAAACCACATGATCATCTCAATCTATGCAGAAAAAGATTTCAACAAAATGTAGTATCCCTTCATGCTTAAAGTCCTAGAGGGAATTGGACTGGAGGGATCATTACTCAATGTAATCAAAGCCATATTCAAGAAACCCACATCCAAGATCATCTTAAATGCAGAAATGTTGGAAACATCCCCTTAAAGGCAGGAACATGGCAAGGCTATCCTCTATCACCACTCCTCTTTAATATAGTGCTTGAAATGCTTGCGAGGGCAATAAGGTGAGAAAGTGAAATTAAAGGGGTACTAATCAGAAAAGAGGAAGTAAAACTATCCCTTTTTGCAAATGATATGATACTTTACTCGAGGGATGGTAAAAAACTCCACCAGAAAACTCTTAGAAATGATTCAAAGTTTCAGTAAAGTGATGGGATACAAAATAAACCTAGAAAAATCAGTAGCCTTTCTTTTGGGGGGGGGCATGGAGAAAGAGATAGGGTCTCATGTAGATCAGGATGGCCTTAGCCTCCCTGTGTGGCTGAGAATGAATTTGAAATGCTGAGCCTTCCACCTTCTGCATCCTAGCCCCTCATCCAAACTTTATTTATTGGTAGGCACAAAGTCAAGTACTAAAAATCCACCCTCTTCTTTTCCCAACCCCAAAGGGGGAAATCTGCAAAAAAAGTTATGAAATAAAATCATCATACAAGTTATCTAGTTTCTGAGAAGAGCAGTAAGATGTTCAATAAATGCTTCACTTTTTAAACCATTAAAGAATAGAAGTAACAACTGACAGTTAACAATACTATCAAAAGCTTGTGAGATGGTTCAGCCAGGAATAGAGCTTTCCACCAATCCCAATAACCTGTGTTCTGTCCTGAGTACCCACATAGTAGAAAGAGAGAACTAGCTCTTTCAAGTGTAGGCTCAGAAGCCTACAATACAATACAATACAATACAATACAATACAATACAATACAATACAATACAATACAATACAATACAATACAACAAAACACAATACAATACAATACAATAAAATACATGCATAAAATAATTTTACAAGAGTAACCTCCATGTGTGTGCTAGGCTAAGTATGTGGATAGACTGCCACACACAATAAGATTTAAAAAGTGAAAAATTCTGTCATACATGCTGAAATATTACACACAAGCCTAATTTAGTAGAGCTGTGGATTAAACTGAAGGCCTTTGGCATCTAGAAAAACACTCTACCAACTGAGTTACAACCCCCAGCTCATTGGGTCCACTTTAATTTTTTTTTCTTTTTTATTATTTTTTAAGAGATTCACAATATAAGAGTACAGTTCTGTTCAGGTCAAATTAACGTTGCTCAGTTTGCCATACAATTAGGTAATTGGTGCTAGCATCCACAGATTAAGGATACCATTCGTCACTTCTTTATACTAAAAACAAGCAACTGAAAAAGGAATACAAGGAGACCTTCCCATTCACAGTAGCCTCAAAAACAATAAAATACTTAGGAACAAACCTAACCAAAGACACCAAAGATCTCTACAAAAAAATTTTAAGCCCCTGAAGAAGGAAATTGAAGAAGACATCAGAAAAAGGAAAAACCTCCCATGCTCATGGATTGGGAAAATTAATATCGGAAAAATGTCCATTCTCCCCAAACTGTTCTATAGATTTAATTCAATCCCAATTAAAATCCCCAAGAGTTTCTTCACAAGCTTAGAAAAAAAGTTCTTAATTTCATTTGGAAAAACAAAAGACCCCATATAGCCAAAGCAACCCTGAACAAAAAGAGCAATACAGGGGGGATCACTGTACCAGACTTCAAACTATACTACAGGGCTATAGTCATAAAAACATCTTGGTACTGGCATAAAAACAGACCTGTTGACCAATGGAGCCAAAGTGAAGATCCAAACTTGAGCACATACAATTTCAGACACCTCATATTTGACAAGGGGGCCAAGAAGACACAATGGAGGAAAGACAGCATCTTCAGTAAGTGGTGTTGGCAAAACTGGATCACCACTTGCAGAAGAATGAAATTAAACCCCTACTTCTCACCTTGTACAAAAATCAACTCCAGATGGATTAAAGAACTCAACGTGAAACCCCAAACTCTGAAGGCAATAGAAGGAAAAGTTGGCAGCAGACTGCAAGATATAGGCATGGGAAAAGACTTCCTAAATCAGACAGCAGCTGTGCAAGAATTAAGGTTGACAATTGACAAATGGGATCTCATTAAACTCAAAAGCTTCTGTACATCAAAAGAAACAATCAAAGAAGTGAAGAGAAAACCCACAGAGTGGAAGGAAACCTTCACTGCAGAAACATCTGACAAAGCATTGATTTCCAGAATATATAAACTACTCAAAAAACAAAGAAGAAAGAAAACAAATGACCCACTCAAAAGATGGACCAGGGCTGGAGAGATGGCCTAGCGGTTGGGAGCACCAACTGCTCTTGCAGAGGACCCAGGTTCGATCCCCAGCGCCCACATGGCGGCTAAGAACCGTCTGTAACTCCAATTCCAGGAGAACTCCAGTTCCAGGGGAATCTGAGACCCTCTTCTGGCCTCTGCAGCATTGCACGACACAGGTG
>VZQC01006021.1:391585-508004 GCA_009823505.1 Rhizomys pruinosus | reverse complement strand
GTCTTTATTTTCCTCTGGAACTACATTTTTTGCAGCCATGCTTTCTTCCAGGCTTCTACTAAAATGGCCCCTTAAGCTCTGCTTACAGTAGTCAACAGCTTTTCTAGCCCAAAGTTCCAAAGTCTTCCACATTTCTCCAAACATCCACATGGTCAGGTTCTTCACAGTCAACACCCCACTCTTGGTACCAAATTACTGTATTAGTCACTTTTCTGTTGCTGTGATAAAACACCATGACCAAGGAACTTATAAAAGAAAGAGTTTATTTGAGCTTATGATTGACGGTTCCAGGGAATTAGAGTCCATTGTGGCGGGAGGCATGGCAGTTGGAGACTGGAGCAGCAAACCGAGGGTCACATCTCACAAAGAGCACAGGAAGCAGAGAGAGAGACTGGAGACCACAAGGCTTGTTAAACTCACTAAGCCTGCCCCCAATAACATACTTCCTCTAGCATGGCCACAGCTTCTAAGACTCCAAACACAGTGCCACCAACTGGAGACAAATGTCTGAATACTTACAGCCTATGGGGACACTCATTCAAACCACCACACATCTTAAAAAATGTTCAACATCACTAATAATTAAGGAGATGCAAATTAAAAGCACTTTAAGGTATCACTCCAATAAGACTGGCTAGGATCAAGAAAACAAATGATACCAAGTGCTGGAGAGGTTGTGGGGAAAGGGGAATACTTATCCATTGCTGGTGGGAATGTAAATTCATACAGCCACTATGGAAAGTAGTGTGGAGAACCCTTGGAAAACTAGGAATGAGCTTGCCACCTGACCCAGTCATACCACTCCTGGGTATATACCCATGAGACTCTTCCTACTGCAAAGATACATGCACATCTGTTTATTGCAGCTCTCTTTCAATAGTGAAGAGCTGGAACCAACCCAAATGTCCCTCAACTGATGAGTGGATAACAAATAATGTGGTAGATCTACACAATGGAGTTCTGTGAAACAGTAAAGAAAGATGACTTGGAGTTGTTCTTTCTTTCAGTTAGCTGAGCTAGAGGTCTGTGTATCTCGTTTATCCTTTCAAAGAACCAGGTTTCAGATTCATTGAGTCTTTTATTGTTTTCTATTTCATTGATTTCTGTTCTGATTTTTGTTATTTCTTCCCGTCTGTTGGGTTTAGGGTTCATTTGTTGCTTCTCAAGTGTTTTTAGATGAAATGTTAGGTTGTTAATTTGTTTCCATTGTAGTTTGTTTATATTGTTTTTTAATGTACACACTTTGGGCTATAAATTTCCCTCTTCTTCCCATCTGTTGGGTTTAAGGTTCATCTGTTGTTTCTCAAGTGTTTTTAGATGCAATGTTAGGTTGTTTATTTGTTTCTATTGTGGTTTGTTTGTTTATATTGTTTTTTAATGTACACACCACATTTTGGGCTATAAATTTCCCTCTTGGGACTGCTTTTAAAGTACCCCATAGTTTTTCTTATGCTGTATTGTCTTTTTTGTTTAGTTCCAGGAATACTTTCAGTTTATTCTTTATTTCTCCCCTGACCCATTCATTATTCAGGAGTGTGTTGCTTAGTCTCCATGAATTCTTATAGATAGTAGGGCTTATTCTCGGTTGATACTGAGCTTTAGTGCACTGTAGTCTGATAGTATACATGGAAATATTTCATCCTTTTGTATTGGTTGAGGTTTATTCTGTGTCCCGGTATGTGGTCAATTTTGGAGTATGTTCTGTTGGGTGCTGAGTAGAAAGTATATTCTCTGGTGTTTGGATTGAATAGTGGGTAGATATCTGTGAGTTCCATTCAGCATATTTCATTGTTCAGTTCTGGTCTCTCTGTGTTAATTTTTTGTTCAGTTGATCTATCCAAGGGAATCAGTAGGGTATTGAAGTCCCCCACTCTTAGTATGCTGGGATTAACTTGTGCCTTGTGGTCTTTGTGAAATGTGTTTATAAAGTTTGGCACACCTGAGTTTGGTACATAAACATTTATGATTGTGAAATCTTCATGGTTAATTGTTGCTTTGATAAGGATGTAATGGCCTTCTTTATCTCTTCTGATTAATTTTACTCTGAGGTCTTTTTTGTCTGATATTAGAATAGCAAATCCTCCCTGCTTTTGGTACCATTTGCTTGGACTATTTTTTCCATCCTTTCACCTTAAGTTGGTGTCTGTCCTTGAGGGTGAGATGGGTTTCTCCTAGACAGCGTATAGATGGATTGTCTTTCCTGATCCATTCTCCTCGTCTATGTTTTTTGATTGGAGAGTTTAAACCATTAATATTTAAGATTATTATTGAGAGATGAGTGTTGCTTCTTTTCACCTTATTTTTTGTTTGCATTTTTGGTCTAGGTTTATATTTCTGTTGTTATGCTTTTATTAATTTCTCTCTTTAGTTGTTTTGGGGTAGTTGTTCCTTTCCTCTGTTTTTTGAATTGCTTTAAATATTTCTTAAAATGTTGGTTTTCTTGATGTGCATTCTTTCATCTTGTTTATGTCATGAAAGATTTTCTTTCTCCTTTAACTATAATCAACATTTTTGCTGGATATAATAATCTGTTTGGAATCTAAATTTATTTAGCACTGGGAATACTTTGATCCACGTTCTTCTAGCTTTCATCATTTGTACTGAAAAGTCAGCTATAATTCTGATGGGTTTCCCCTTATATGTAATTTGTTGTTTTTCTCTTGTGGCTTTCAGTATTTTATCTTTCTTTTGAGAATTTTTACTCAAATGATATGACATAGGGAATTTCTTTTCTGGTCTTGTCTATTTGGTGTTCTTTGTGCTTCTTGTATTTGTATGGGTTTGTCTTTTTTCAGTTTGGGGATATTTTCTTCTATTATTTTGTTGAAGATCTGATTAATACCGTTTTCTTGGGATTCTTTCTCCTCTATCTCTATGATGCAGGGATTTGGTCTTTTCTTAACATTCCACATTACCATTGTTGTTTCCCTTTCTCAGCTATATTGAAAAGTTTGGTCTCTCTGTGTTGTGTGCCCTTTCTGACAATACAGCTGATAATACAGCTCAGTGATAGAGCATATGCTTAGCATCTGCCAGGCCCCAAATATAATTTATAGCACAGGAAAAAAAGAAAAAATAAAGGAAATCAGTTAAATACAGATGCCTAGCATTGCTTCTGTGTTCTATATTATGCTCTACTCTTGCACATTACTTTTAGAAGAATACTATGCTGTTTGTATTATTAAATTTCTGAAGTAAATGTTAAAGTCAGATATTGTAATGTTGCCTGCTATTTTTTGTCCCTGGGCTGCTTTTGCTATTTGAAATATTTGGGGTTTTATACAAATTGAAGGTCAATTTGTACAAAACAAGTTTTTCTGGTTTCATGAAGAAGAAAATAAAGATTATGTTGTACAGAAGATATCTTTGGATGGTTTTCACATTTTAACAATATTGTATTCTGTGAATCCAGGAATACCAAATTTTTCTGTTTTTGTATCATATTTTTCACTGTGGAGTTATTATGCCCCTTGGTTAAATGTGTTTCTAAGTATTTTATTTCTTACATCTATTATCAATGCCACTTTACTTCCTGGACTTTCACTTCAGATCATTTACTATTGCTATCCCAGTAAGTTAATGATATTAAAATGCTGATTTGTTAGCCTGAAACATTATCATTTTGTACTAGTTTTAAAAAGATTTTTGGTAGAGTCTTTGGAGGTTTCTTTGTACAAGATTATTTTATATAGAATTAGTTTGACATATTTTTATTTGGATGCCTGTAATTTATTTATCATATTTGTTTGTAGTAACTTCCCATACTACATTGAATGAAAGTGGTGAAATTGGTCATCCTTATCCCCTTCCATATCTTTAAATGAAAGCTTTCAGAATAGATGCGATTGTATGACAAGGCCTGCACAAGTTTAAGCCAACAAAATCCCAGGATGGATGGTGAAGGAGTTCATGAAATATCATCCAGAGTTCAGAAGCCATTGGCAACTGATGGGCACTGGGGAAGGGAGATTAAAATTTCTTCAGAGATGAAGCACCTGAAAGACTGCCCATGCTCCAATAGATAATTCTGCATTCATGCAAATACAAGTAGCACTATGAGAACTCGTTGAGTTAAAACAAAAGGAAAAATAATGAAAACAAGAAATAAAGGAGCATGTAAATTTGGAGTGAGTGGTGGTAGATGGGATAGGGAAAGAACTGGTGAGGATGGAATGAGGGTATATTTGATAAAGAATATCTTTTATACATGTATAAAATTCTCAATGCAAAATAAATCTTTGAGTGTTTTCCTATTTATTGTTATGCTAGCTTGTGTCATTGCAAATGACTTTTATTAGGTTCTGTTATATAGCTTCCATCCTCTTATTTTTGCGGCATTCAATTTTTCACAAAAGGATGTTGATTTCTATAAAACTTTTGTTAGTGGGGCTGGAGAGATGGCTCAGTTCCTAAGAGCACTGAATGTTCTTGCAGAAGACCTGGGTTTGATTTCCAGCACCTCCTTAGATACTAACAGTTATCCATAATTCCAGTTCCAGGGGATTACATTACCTCTTCTGACTTATGTGGGCATTGCATGACTTGGGTACATGCAAAAAATAAGCACTGAAACAGAAAATAATAATAATAATAATAATAATAATAATAATAATAATAAATTAATAAAACATAAAAGCCCTTGTTAGCAACTATTGAGATGATCATATAACATTGCCCTTAATTTGGTTTGTGTGGTCAATCACATAATAGTGTGGTCATAGTCTGTAACTATAGGAATGAGTAGGCATGCTGTCTAAGAACATTGTCATAACTTACTTGAAACTGAAAGTACAACTCAGATGTTTTGTTATATCCCAACACATAATTCTGTTTTATGTAATTTATTATAATTTCAATATATTTTATCTTAACTATACTCACTGTTCACTGTGTATCATTTTAGACATAATGTCATTGCAATAGCTGGTAACCATTTTTCCTCTCTTATGCAACAAAAAATCCTAAAATAAAATTAGAAAGACCATGTTGAGAAAATTAATACCTTAACAGTATTCACTAGTGCTCTCTCATTGTACGTTTTAAAAAAATTATGGCAGAAAAACTGTTTTTTTTCTTTCCTCCAAACAAACTCTAATAGATGCTTTGTTAAAAGCCAAGGATCCTTGAGCTGGGTGTGGTGGCACACACCTTTAATCCTAGCACTCAGGAGGCAGAGGCAGGCAGATCTTTGTGAGTTCAAGGCCAGCCTGGACTACAGAGCGAGTTCCAGGACAGCTGGGGCTACAGGGAGACCCTGCCACAAAAAGACAAAAAAAAAAAAAAAAAGACAAGAATCCTATACAAATAAAACCTCTATGTCTAGGCTCCCCTGTTGCTTATACTGTTTCTTTTCACAATAGGTACTCAGTAAACATCTGCCAAAAGAATGAACTGAGTTGAATGAACACTTGTTGACCAAAACCCCTTTCAAAGCCAGAGAGGGAGAAGATATGGCACATACCTTAAAGTCTTAGAAACATTTCTTCTTGTTAGAACACAAAGGTAAATTAAAAGAAGAGAACTCAATGATGACTTCTTTAAGTGAAACAAGTGTCTGTTTAGTTCAGGCAAGAATGAAACCAGACAACACTCTATTTATGCTCCAAGCTGTTTGAGGGAAATGATGATCAATATTTAGTGAGGTAACATCCAGATTTTATCAATGCTTCCATCACCAAGAACAAATAGGCAGAAGTGCAATTTAAAGGCTCATATAATTCTGTATGTTCTTTGATACATGGGGCTTTTGCATCAGCACAATCGTTGGTGTTCTCTTTGTGAAGACCACACTGTCACTGTCTGTCAGCCCTTCAACTTAGACATAGTCTGACATCCTTTCTGAATATCTTTACAATTTTGTCCAAATCCATATTTGACTATTACCTGATTTCTCTAATTTTACATTGTAGAATATCTGCACTGGTAATGTAAAAGCAGAGTACTATTGAAAAGGCCCTTTCTCTGATTTCTTAAATTATTTTTATTTTATATACATGAGAATTTTGCATGCCCAAAAATAACTGCACTTGCCCAAGGCAAAGGTCTCAGAGGCCAGAAGAGGACATAGAAACACTTGGAACTGGAGGTAGAAGTAGCTGCTGGCTTTGTTCTGAAAGAGCAGCCATCATTTCCCCACCCCAAGGCCCATGTCTTTATTTTTTTCATTTTGCCCTTAACACTTTAAGCAAGTCCTTATGCAACTGCTAAAATATACCACTATTGTGTCCTACTGCATAGTATGCATAAAATAAGAAGAGATTAATTCAATGATATTCAAATGAAAATAAGGCAACTGTTAAAATGATATTGCTAATTTTGGGCTATGATCTATGTACTTTCTTACTTTCAAATGGTTTTTGAAATCTTAATATTAAAAACTTTAATTCAATTGTAAAGAGAGAGATTTTTGTAGAAGTGATTATACGGTGTCCTTGGCATGGACTCTATAGCAATACGACTTGTGTCCTTGTAGAACATTATCCAAAAACACATGATAATAACACTATGTGGAGACACAAGGAAATAGTCAAGTGCAGGGCAATGGAAATCTCTCAGAAGAATGAAAGCCACTGATTTTGTGTTATCGCATTTCTAAACTCCAGAATTATAAAGGAATAAATCCCCATTTAAGTCCTCTACTCAGAGACAAATAACTATCAATGTCAAAATTAAAGTGCACATCCACGGGCTGGAGAGATAGCCTAGCGGTTAAGAGCACCGACGCTCTTACAGAGGACCCGGGTTCGATCCCCAGCGCCCACATGGCGGCTAAGAACCGTCTGTAACTCCAATTCCAGGAGAACTCCAGTTCCAGGGGAATCCGAGACCCTCTTCTGACCTCCGCAGGAGTTGCACGACACGGGTGCACAGACCTGCATGCAGACATATACATTCATACACATACAGAAATAAATAATAAAAAAAAAAAATTAAAAAAAAAAATAAAATAAAGTGCACACCACATATAACAATTTTTAATTTTTTTATTGAACTTTTTCCATAGTCATACTATTTCTCATTGAATCTAGAGTCACTTCCCCATTCCATTGCCCCACACCCCACCCTAGTCCCATGCACTCTGCCATACATGTCCTGCATCTTTTTCTGAGTCTTTCCAGAGTTTTTTTTTTCAGTCATGGTTGTTGTTCTCTCTAACTTGTATTGCTACAGCACTATATACAGTATATATAGGTATATTATATATAGATATAGATATATATATATATATATATAGCTTATTTGGGTTTGATATCAGAGGAAAGAGGCAATGTAAAATAATCATAAATCAAATCTATAAATAAAATAGCCATAATTATAAGTCTACCTCCGTGTGTTTACTTCTTTCCTCCAATATGACACTGGAACTGAGAACTGGTTTGTAAGGAGTGGTTTATTTTCTAGTCTATGTTTAAATGGCAAGCTGCCACTTAAGCCTTTCCTGGTGTCAATGTAGCTTACCAACATGAAAAAGGCATCTTCAAAAGAGCTCTCCCATGAGTCTTTATATGTAGAAATGCAGACTAATTCTACCCATTAGAACTTCAAATGGATTATGTATGGCTTATTAATCTAGAAGATTGCTTTCCTTTAGTGTTAGATGCAGTTCTCATTTTCTATCTGCCTATAAGTTATTTGTAGGATTAAAAGACTATTATTAATAAATTTATTTTAATTTGGCTGCCTTTTATTTTTTATTGTTATGTATGTAATTGTATTGTCTGCATGTATGGAATGCTCCTATGTCATGCATTGGCCCACAGAGGTCAGAAGAGGTCATCCAGGTCCCCCAGAACTGGAGTTTCAGACCATTGTTAGAGCCATTTAGGTTAGGCAATTGACCTTGTCCTCTTACAAGATCAGCCAGTGGCGTTTTAACTACTGAGCCATCTCTCCAGCCCCTTAATCACTACTCTTATATACTAAGCACAGAACCAAGATCAGGTCTAGCTTTCATGTTAAAATGGTTAAGAAGTCTGGACAAGTTAGTTCCTGTAAAATCTAAGGAACTTTATGCAGGCCTCCAGTATCACTGAAGAGAACTGCACTCCAGCTTCCGTCTGTGTCATGCTTTCTCTGGTATTACGATATGCTCATATTTATTTTTTCTTGATTTCTATGAAAGATCAATCTCTGAGTTGTTTTGAAGGGTGAAAGTTATTTTTGAAAACTGATTTTAAACTACACTCCATCACAAATAGATTCCCTTCCTGTAGCCACCACTGAAGACCTGCAGGCATAGTCAGTGGCAATCATTTAGAGAGAAGAATAATTATGTTTCTGATTCAAAGTATCTTCCTTTTAATACTTATTAAAATATATTGTTTAAAATTATATTGTTAATGACATGCTATAGAAAGTTTTTGTGTGCATATAAGCTTGCTTGATAATATGGGTTTATATAATTAGTTTTTGAACAAGTTTTAAGAAGGGCAATTTTTCCATTATCCTTTACAGAATAAAATAACTATTTTTAAAAAAAGACTAGCAGTACTTTCCCAGTGATGATACAGCTTGCCACTGTTCACAGAGAGGAATCCTGAAAGAGCGAGGAACACAGACTTCCTAATGGACCATCAAGACTTCTAATTCAGCTTAAATTCCTTCCAACACCTTGGTGATCTAAATTCTGATGTAGAAAATCTAGAGGATTATTTTCCCAATCACGGTATTATTAGGAATTATTCCAATTTAACAGCTCTTATGAACCACTGTAAACTTTCCTTACTAAAGTCATGAGCCTGCTAATCTATGTTTTCTGTCAAGTTTCAAGCCAGAGAGAGAAATACCTTGTTTTAGGCCACCGGGGATATAGGGAGACCCTTGTCTCTGAAAAAAAAAAAAAAAAAAAAGAGAAAAAGAAAACTCCTGGTTGGTCTGGCCAACTATAGGGAATTTTACTTTGTTAATCTTAAAGTCCATCATAAAGTCATACCTAAATACTTACTTAAAAAAAAATTCTAACATGAGCTGGCATGGTGGGTATCATGCATTTAATCCCAACACTAAGGAGGCGAGCCAGGTGGATCTCTGTGAGATTGCTCTACCTGTTCTACAATGAAGTTTCAGGCACAGCTGTGCTATAGGGGAGACCCTGTCTCAAAAAAAAAAATCAGACATGATGACTCTGTACATGTTTGAAAGAATTTGAAGCACAAATTATAATTTATTATAGTAGTCTACTATTATTGAGTTGAAACAAGATGAGAATTATACAAAACTAGATACTTTATGATAACGTTTATTTACATTTTATTAAGTGATCATACAATATTTGAACTTACTCAGAGAACTCTCCACATTTTAATAACTTTGTTTTATAGTTGGGCTTTTTGGTTGTTGATTTTGGTTTGTTTTAAGATAAGTTCTTCCTGTAGCCTCAGATGGCCTGTAATTTACCGTGTAGACCAGGCCTAATCTCAAACTCATATAGATTGACTGGCTTCTGACTTCTGAGGTGTTAGGGTTAAAGCCATGTGCCAATCTTGCTGGGTGATATTTTGGCTTCCTTTTATTATTTTGGATAGATATATCTATTTTTTTTCTTTTTAAAAAAACATATTATCTTGTTTTCAAACTAACAAATATCCCTCTTTCTTTTTATATACTGTACCTCAATCTTTCAGTTTTCAGACAAAGATGTTATGATTGATGAAATGTTAGTAAAGTTTTCTGAATCAAACTATTAGTAAACACAGGAACACACTGTGGCTTTGTCAGTGGTATTTCCCTTTTGAGGGTTATGAGATAGAGGCAGCTTCACTTGGTCACCTGCCAGTGCAATTTGTCCACTGAATGTCAGAATTATGCAAAACACACATGCAGTAATAACCTAGTTCAGAAAGTCCAATTGGATTTCAGTAAAATAAACCTCAGGTAGTTTATTCTCCAATACTTATGATACTTCAACTGAATACATGTATTCATTTCACTAGAAAAGTTTGAAAGTTTCCAGCCTTCAACTGATCTGCACTAAATTTGTCTCTGATGATAGTACTTATAACAAAACATGATTTAGTTCTACATGAACAAACATTTTCTCATATTGTATATTATAAATATATACAAATTGTAGCATTAATCCATAAAGAAAAAATATGAAAAAGATATGGTAATCGCTCTGTTTAAAGCTTTGCTTTCGAAGTTTAATTTAAAAGTATCTTCTATTTTATAACCAAGATCATGGCGAGGCTAAGTAAAAATGAAGTGAAAAGAGACACATAAAATATGCGAACAACTAAATCATGACCCCCTTTGTTCGTCTGCAGCTCAATAAGCTGAGGTAAGGGAGCCTGCTCCAAGTTCTGCTAGCTGAATATGTGGCACAGGTTTATCCTTTGGCTTTGCCTCAGGAAAAAGACTTTTAAGAGCAAAATCTCTATAAAAATTCATACCTTTCAATTATTACTACCTGAGAATATCTCTTCAGCAATGTTCCCAAGATCAGAACAAGGTTAATACATTTAACATTTTTCTAAAAAGGTTTTTTAAGGATAGCTATAGGGAGGGGTCATGAAATTCTTTCTCATGACAGGCAAATCTCCATATCTCAAATGTCTACAAGAAATGAGGAGATACTTGGATGGTGAGGTGCAAGTACGCTCTCAGGAGGTAGACTGTCATTGCTTTCTGAGGGTCTTTAATTGTACTATTAAAATAAGAAAATAAGTAANGAGCATGGGGCAGGATTGATGGTTGTTTGGGTTTGCCAAGGAGGAACCTTCAAGCACTTCCTTGGGGAAAACATGACAGCTTTTGGTTAAAAAAAAAAAAAGAAAAAAGAAAGAAAGAAAGAAAGAAAGAAAGAAAGAAAATCCTCCAACTCAGGTGATATATATATATATATATATATATATGTATATATATATATATATATATATGCTTATTTCTGGGTTTGATATCAGAGGAAAGAGGCAATGTAAAATAATCATAAATCAAATCTATAAATAAAATAGCCATAATTATAAGTCTACCTCCGTGTGTTTACTTCTTTCCTCCAATATGACACTGGAACTGAGAACTGGTTTGTAAGGAGTGGTTTATTTTCTAGTCTATGTTTAAATGGCAAGCTGCCACTTAAGCCTTTCCTGGTGTCAATGAGCTTACCAACATGAAAGGATCTTCAAAAGAGCTCTCCCATGAGTCTTTATATGTAGAAATGCAGACTAATTCTACCCATTAGAACTTCAAATGGATTATGTATGGCTTATTAATCTAGAAGATTGCTTTCCTTTAGTGTTAGATGCAGTTCTCATTTTCTATCTGCCTATAAGTTATTTGTAGGATTAAAAGACTATTATTAATAAATTTATTTTAATTTGCTGCCTTTTATTTTTTATTTTATGTATGTAAGTGTATTGTCTGCATGTATGGAAGTGCTCCTATGTCATGCATTGCCCACAGAGGTCAGAAGAGGTCATCAGGTCCCCCAGAACTGGAGTTTCAGACCATTGTTAGCTGCCATTTAGGTATTGGCAATTGACCCTTGTCCTCTACAAGATCAGCCAGTGCTTTTAACTACTGAGCCATCTCTCCAGCCCCTTAATTCACTACTCTTATATACTAAGCACAGAACCAAGATGGTCTAGCTTTCATGTTAAAATGGTAAGAAGTCTGGACAAGTTAGTTCCTGTAAAATCTAAGGAACTTTATGCAGGCCTCCAGTATCACTGAAGAGAACTGCACTCCAGCTTCCGTCTGTGTCATGCTTTCTCTGGTATTACGATATGCTCATATTTATTTTTTCTTGATTTCTATGAAAGATCAATCTCTGAGTTGTTTTGAAGGGTGAAAGTTATTTTTGAAAACTGATTTTAAACTACACTCCATCACAAAGATTTCCTTCCTGTAGCCACCACTGAAGACTGCAGGCATAGTCAGTGGCAATCATTTAGAGAGAAGAATAATTATGTTTCTGATTCAAAGTATCTTCCTTTTAATACTTATTAAAATATATTGTTAAAATTATATTGTTAATGACATGCTATAGAGTTTTGTGTGCATATAAGCTTGCTTGATAATATGGGTTTATATAATTAGTTTTGAACAAGTTTTAAGAAGGGCAATTTTTCCATTATCCTTTACAGAATAAAATAACTATTTTTAAAAAAAGACTAGCAGTACTTTCCCAGTGATGATACAGCTTGCCACTGTTCACAGAGAGGAATCCTGAAAGAGCGAGGAACACAGACTTCCTAATGGACCATCAAGACTTCTAATTCAGCTTAAATTCCTTCCAATCACCTTGGTGATCTAAATTCTGATGTAGAAAATCTAGAGGATTATTTTCCCAATCACGGTATTATTAGGAATTATTCCAATTTAACAGCTCTTATGAACCACTGAAACTTTCCTTACTAAAGTCATGAGCCTGCTAATCTATGTTTTCTGTCAAGTTTCAAGCCAGAGAAGAAATACCTTGTTTAGGCCACCTGGGGATATAGGGAGACCCTGTCTCTGAAAAAAAAAAAAAAAAAGAGAAAAAGAAAACTCCTGGTTGTCTGGCCAACTATAGGGAATTTTACTTTGTTAATCTTAAAGTCCATCATAAAGTCATACCTAAATACTTACATTAAAAAAAAATTCTAACATGAGCTGGGCATGGTGGTGCATGCTTTAATCCCAACACTAAGGAGGCAGAGCCAGGTGGATCTCTGTGAGATTGAGTCTATCCTGTTCTACACATGAAGTTTCAGGCCATCTGTAGCTATAGGGAGACCCTGTCTCAAAAAAAAAAAATCAGACATGATACTCTGTACATATTTGAAAGAATTTGAAGCACATTTAATTTATTATAGTAGTCTACTATATTGATTGAACAAGATGAGAATTTATACAAAACTAGATATTTATGATAACGTTTATTTACATTTTATTAAGTGATCATACAATATTTGAACTTACTCAGAGAACTCTCCACATTTTATAACTTTGTTTTATAGTTGGCTTTTTGGTTGTTGATTTTGGTTTGTTTTAAGATAAGTTCTTCCTGTAGCCTCAGATGGCCTGTAATTTACCGTGTAGACCAGGCTAATCTCAAACTCATATAGATTGACTGGCTTCTGACTTCTGAGTGTTAGGGTTAAAGCCATGTGCCAATCTTGCTGGGTGATATTTTGGCTTCCTTTTATTATTTTGGATAGATATATCTTATTTTTTTTCTTTTTAATACAAAACATATTATCTTGTTCAAACCTAGCAAATATCCCTCTTTCTTTTTATATACTGTACCTCAATCTTTCAGTTTTCAGACAAAGATGTTATGATTGATGAAATGTTAGTAAAGTTTTCTGAATCAAACTATTAGTAAACACAGGAACACACTGTGGCTTTGTCAGTGGTATTTCCCTTTTGAGGGTTATGAGATAGAGGCAGCTTCACTTGGTCACCTGCCAGTGCAATTTGTCCACTGAATGTCAGAATTATGCAAAACACACATGCAGTAATAACCTAGTTCAGAAAGTCCAATTGGATTTCAGTAAAATAAACCTCAGGTAGTTTATTCTCCAATACTTATGATACTTCAACTGAATACATGTATTCATTTCACTAGAAAAGTTGAAAGTTTCCAGCCTTCAACTGATCTGCACTAAATTGTCTCTGATGATAGTACTTATAACAAACATGATTTAGTTCTACATGAACAACATTTTCTCATATTGTATATTAAAATATATACAAATTGTAGCATTAATCCATAAAGAAAAAATATGAAAAAGATATGGTAATCGCTCTGTTTAAAGCTTTGCTTTCGAAGTTTAATTTAAAAGTATCTTCTATTTTATAACCAAGATCATGGCGAGGCTAAGTAAAAATGAAGTGAAAAGAGACACATAAAATATGCGAACAACTAAATCATGACCCCCTTTGTTCGTCTGCAGCTCAATAAGCTGAGGTAAGGGAGCCTGCTCCAAGTTCTGCTAGCTGAATATGTGGCACAGGTTTATCCTTTGGCTTTGCCTCAGGAAAAAGACTTTTAAGAGCAAAATCTCTATAAAAATTCATACCTTTCAATTATTACTACCTGAGAATATCTCTTCAGCAATGTTCCCAAGATCAGAACAAGGTTAATACATTTAACATTTTTCTAAAAAGGTTTTTTAAGGATAGCTATAGGGAGGGGTCATGAAATTCTTTCTCATGACAGGCAAATCTCCATATCTCAAATGTCTACAAGAAATGAGGAGATACTTGGATGGTGAGGTGCAAGTACGCTCTCAGGAGGTAGACTGTCATGTCTTTTCTGCAGGGTCTTTAATTGTACTATAATAAGAAAATATTAAGAGAGCTAGTGAGAAATTAGAGATTTTCCCTGTGTATATAAAGATTTCCAAAACCAAATTTTGAAGATTAAAGAGGTGCTATATTGTTATAAAGACTAAACTTCTCCCTTCAAGCTAAAAATTTAAGATAATGTTATGCAGATAACGATAATATACCAAATACTCATGTTTTCAATAGCTTTAAATATATGTTTGTTCATTCATAGCCTTTGGCATTATACATAAAACATGTATTGTTCACAATATATAGCATTTTAATATATTCTTTTTCTATAAATAATGTAACGTGTTTGTGTGACAAAGTCTTATAAAAGAAAATTAAACACAGTTGTTAAAGTTGCTCCTGGTGATGGAAGACATTGAATATCTAGAATAAGACACCAACATTGCAACATGTACCCTGAAGTTACAGTACAGAGTGGCTGTGTGCTGTGAAGTAGAAATAAGAAGAAACAAAGTGATACAGTCTAGAATCTCTGGTTCAACAGAAAAATGCTTTTTGTGATTTACCAAAGAATTTATCTGCTCCAACTTTAATGTAAAATATTGAACATTTATGAGGCAGGTTTGGCTCAATATGTAAATGGTCTAAAATACCAAAAATAACAATAAAAGTATCAAAAGCCTTAGGTTTGTAGATTAAAAATTTCTGCAGAATTTCCAAAATTGTGTCTTCACCTATCTCCCATTCATAATCCAGAAGATGAATTGGATAGGGGATTCAAAATATAAAATTTCAATACTAGTTCTTGTAATAAAAAGTTACAGGGGCTAGAGAGATGGCCTAGCGGTTAAGACTGTTGACTGCTCTTGCAGAGGATCCGGGTTCAATTTCTAGCACCCACATGGTGGCTAAGAACCATCTTTAATTCCAGTTCCAGGGGAATCTGACCCTCTTCTGAACTCCATGGCATTGCACAACACTGGTGCACCAACCTACATGCAGACAGTACACTCATACACATAAAAATAATAATAAATTTAAAATATTATATATATATATATATGTTACATGGAGGAAGAAGTACACCTCATAATTTAATCAAATTAATTCACTATCACACAGACAATTTTAACAAAGTATACTTCATAAATAATTTAAAATTTTTTAAATGTAAAATTTCCACACCAAAATGGTTATATACTTTAAGAAAATTAGGGACCTCATTAAACTCAAAAGTTTCTGTATATCAAAAGAAACATTCAAAGAAGTGAAGAGAAATCCCACAGAGTGGGGGAAAACCTTCATTGAAGATACATCTGACAAAGCATTGATTTCCAGAATATATAAACTACTCAAAAAACAAAGAAGAAAGAAAACAAATAATCCACTCAATAGATGGAGCAAAGAGCTGAACAGAGACTTCACAAGTGAGGATTTAGAGATGCCTGAGAAACACCTTAAGAAGTGTTCAACATCATTAATCATTAAGGAAATGCAAATCAAAACCACTTTTTAAAATTTTTCATTTTTTATTGATGTTTTGTGTATTTCATACATCATTTTCCAATTCAATTCATGCATATATCCCTTTCCCTTCCCTCCACTCCACCCCAGCCCATCCTAGATCACTCATTCTACCTTAACTTTCCTGCATCTTTCTCTGTATTTTGTTTCATTTTTTTAACAATAGTGATACTTTATGAGTACAAGTATCCTTCATGTAAAACCAATCTGCAAGCAGTTGTGCCCAAACCCACACAGCTCATGGGTCCCACCATCCAGCAGGTGTGGGGGGGGGGCTTGTATGTTCAATCAAGTTGATCAAATGAGTGTCCAGTCTATATTGTTGTAGTTTCACCATTCACCCCAATCGCAGCCCTTACATTCTACCACGCCCCCTCTTCCGCAGATTGTTCCCTAGGCTTAGAAAAGGGGCACAGGTGGATGAGAAGCAAAACAGTCTACTTTCTCTGGAGCTGTTGTCTTGGTCTCTAGTCAATTCTGGCTGTTTTCTTTCATGGGCTGCCAGCTTGTCCAGGCATAACCTTTCAATCCTACTAATGAAGCACATGCAATTAATTATAGTATTAACAGTACTATTGTTATGGTAGGTTACTTTGGTATGACACAAGTTTGGTAGTTAATTCATGAATTACATTTTTTTTTCTGTTAAATATAGCAGGGCCCTTCTGCTGTACTTATAACATCTCCTAACCATTAAAGGATGTAAAAGCTTGTGGCATCAGCCATGGGTTATTACTCCAAGGAGAGAGCTAATAGCCAATAGATTTGGGATATACAGGCATATGGCTGCACTCGCTGCACAGTATTTCCCAGGCAGTGAGGGTAGCTGGTGCTGATGGGAGGAGTCCTTGCTTTGACTCAAGGAGACCATAGTATTGACTTTATTGGTTAGGTGGTCTTGGTACACTCTCTGCATTCCAGAGATGTATTCTGTATACTTGCAGTGTGGTCTCCAATACATCTTTCCCATGTTGCTATTATAGTCTCCTACATAACAGCAGGGCTTATCACCTCTACTTGCACGGTAATCCCAGTTGGAGCAAGGAGCTTTACCTTTTGTGGGGGTTTGGATCCCCTGGCCAACATCCCCCTTGGTAGAAATAATCCAATCCTTGTTGATGTCAAGAGCTCCTGTATTAATATATTTTTGCTAAGTGCATAGCTTAAGGATATTAGTTTATATTTGGTGAATAGAGAATAATACTTTTCACAGTTTCTATGTCTATTAGTCACTTAAAGAAGGCCGGTTTTATCAGTTTAACAAGAGATACCTCATATAACAGTTGGCTCAATCTACAGCTGGAAAGACATCATATCATCATCATCATTTTTTTTCCTTGTTCTATGAGGGGGAGTTAGAAAGTCTCTCATATTAAAACCTTTGTGGCACCTAGAAGGTAAGCTTCATTAGGACTCATTAAAAATAGTGTTACTACGTAGGATTCACAGAGGGCCCTGATGTCCGCAGCAATCTTAAGGCTTTTTTCCCTTCAATTGCCCATAGGAGTCATCCTTTGCTGGCATTTCTGGTACAACCACACAGAAGGCTGTATTTTCTTCTCAGCCATTAAGTGGTGAATTCCTGGCTCCGTTGGAACAATAACAGTCCCTTCTCAAAGCTAGTTCCAAGTTTGAATTGCAAGGTTATTGACAAAAAGTTTTCAATCTATCTTATCTGTATTCCCCTTTTTTTATTTTAGGTTTTTTGTTTTTTGACCCATGAGTCTCAAAAAAGCAGCCGTATTAACATACATATAGGGTGAATCAAGGCACAGATTTCATCAAACTCACCCATGCTGTTTTGGGTGACTGCACATGTTAACTTGGGAAGAAACTACATTCCTTAAGTTAAATCATCCTACAGGTAAAAGAGATGACACAAGGTGATACGTACAACTGCAAAATTATAGAGAACATTTGTATATGCCAATACCAATCAGTTACTGTTATACAGATTTTAATTAAAACAAATGTGGAAACAGCAATTTATACCTCCAATTAACTCAGATACATTACCTTTTTATAGAGCCTTTAAACCAATGCTTGTTTATAATATACACATTTTTTACTAAGTCTTAAAACACCATGTAACCGTAGACAGAGTCTGAGCAAAATTGGTATTTGTTGAACTCACGTCAATTTAAATATGCATTAATCAAATATATACCCGTGTCTCTCCCCACCCCTCCCACCCTTCCCCGAGTCACCATTTCAGTCAGTTTTCATGCATCTTTTCTGTTGTTGTTCTTTTAATATGGCATCCCCTAAACAAAATATTTTATAACTGGGTTATTGGTCTGAAGCATCCAGATATGAGAATACAATTTTGTCATTTGGTTTTTTCTGGGACTGTTTTACTTCTTATACATGATGTCTTCAGCTCCATCCATTTACCTGGCAAAAGTTCATGATGTGTCTTCTTTATGTGCTGCAATTGTGTACATGTTACCAACATTTTCTCATCGTCAGTTGAGGGGCACTTGGGTTGGTTCCAGCTTTTTTGCTATTGTGAACAGAGCTGCAAATAAATTATCAGCTGTGCATGGTATCTCTGCAGTAAGATGAGACTGTGTGGTATATACCCAGGAGTGGTATGACTGGGTCAAATGGCACTCATTTTGAGTCTTTTCAGGTTCTCCACACTGCTTTCCATAGGCTGTACAGAAGTTACATTCCCACAGCAATGGATGAATGTTCCCCTTTCCCCACAACCTCTCCAGCACTGGCATCATTTGTTTTTCGCTGATCCTAGCCAGTCTTATTGGATAAGATGGATATCTTAGTGGTTTTAATTTGCATTTCCTATTATTAGCGATGTTGAACACTTTTTAGGTGTTTTCTTAGCCATCTCTAATTTCTCCTCTGTGAAGTCTCTATTCAGATCTTTGCTGTCCATCTTTGTGAGTGATTCATTTGTTTTCTTTCTTCTCTGTTTTTTGAGTAGCTTGATATCTCTCTGGAAATTAATGCGTGGTCAGATGTATCTCACTGAAGTTTTCCTCCCACTCTGTGGGGTTTTCTCTTCACTCTCCTTTATTTGTTTCTTTTGATTTACAGAACTTTTGAGTTTAATGAGGCCCACTTTGTCAGTGATCCCATTCTTAATTTCTTGTGCAGCTCCTGTTTGATTTAGGAAGACTTTCTATGCCTATGTCTTGTAGTCTGACTGCCAAGTATTCTCTTCATCACTCCAAGTTTTGGATTTCATGCTGTCTTTGATTCATCTGGAATGTTGACTTTTGTACAGGGCGAGAGGTAGGGATTTAATTTCATTCTTCTACCAGGCTGGTGATTCAGTTTTGCCAACACCACTGTTTGAAGATGCTGTTCTTCCTCCAATGTGTCTGCTTGGCCCCCTTGTCAAAAATGAGTGGTTGAAATTGTGGTGTGCTCAGGTTTTGGATCTTCAGTTTATTTCATTGGTCACTGGTCTGTTTTGTGCCAGACCAAGATGTTTTTATGACTATAGCCTTGAGTAAGTTTGATGTCTGGTAGAGCGATTCCCCCTGTATTGCTTTTTTCACCCAGAGTTGCTTTAGTGCTATTCGGGGTCTTTTGTTTTTCCAATGAAATTGAGAATTTTTTTTTTTTTTTTCCAACCTTTGAAGAATTCTTGGGGATTTTGATTGATTGCATTAATCTGTTATTAGTTTAGGTAGAATGGACATTTTTACTATTTTATTTTCCCAATCCATGAACATGAGAGGTTTTCCATCTTCTATGTCTCTTCAATTTTCCTTCTTCAGAGGTTATTAAAATATTTTGTTGTAGAGATCCTTGGTGTCTTTGGTTAGGATTGTGTCTAGGTATTTTATTGTTTTTTGAGGCTATGTGTGGATAGTCTCCTTAGTGTCCTTTCTTCAGTTGCCTACTGTTTGGTGTAGAGAAAGACTACTGTATTTTCTAGATTTATTTTGTATCCTGGCCACTTTACTGAAGTTCTTAATCTTTTCTAGGAGTTCCTGGTGGAGTTCTTAGCCCTTAAGTAGACAATCATATCATCACAAAAGGGATACATGACTTCCTCTTTTCCGATTAGAAATCGTTTAATTTCCTTTTCTTGCCTTATTGCCCTAGCAAGGGTTTCAAGCAACTATATTGAAAGGAGTGGTGACAGGAGGCAGGCCTTGCCAGGTTCCTACCCTTAAGAAGGAATGCTTCTCGTCATTCCCCATTTAGGATGATATTGGCTGTGGGTTCTGTATATGGCTTGATTACATTAAGGAATGATCCCTCCAATCCATTTCCCTCTAGGATTTAAACATGAAGGGATGCTGGATTTTGTCAAAGGCTTCTCCTGCATCAATTGAGATGATGGTGTGGTTTTTTCTTTCACGCCATTTATATGCTTGATGATATTTTATTGATTTCGTATGTTGAACCATCCTTACATCTCTGGTATGAATCCTACTTGATCATGGTGGATGATCTTTGATGTGGGTCTGTATGGCAATTTGCCAGTAATGCTATTTAAAATTTTGGCATCTGTGTTCATTAGGGAGTGGTCTCATAGTCTACTTTTTGGTCGCATCTTTGCCTGGTTTTGGTATTAGAGTGATGCTGGCTCATAGAGGGAATCTGGGAGAACTCCCTCCATTTGTATCCTTTAAACAACTTGATATTAATGGTTGTAAGTCTTTTTGAAAATTTTAATAGAATTTTGCTGTGAAACCATCTGGGCCTGGGCATTTTTTTGGTTGGAGGCTCTTATTACATCTTAAATGTCTTCATATATTATTGGTCTATTTAAGCTGTGATCTCTTTTTGGTTGAGCTTTGTGATTCCCAGGATTTCAGATATTCATCCATTTTCTAGTTTTCAAACTTAGTAGAGTATAGGTTTTTAATGTAATCCTGTATTGGGCTGGAGAGATGGCCTAGCAGTTAAGAGCACCGACCGCTCTTGCAGAGGACCCGGGTTCGATCCCCAGCACCCATATCGTGGCTTAGAACCGTCTGAAACTCCAATTCCAGGAGAACTCCAGTTCCAGGGGAATCTGACACCCTCTTCTGACCTCCACAGCATTGCACTACACGGGTGCACAAACTTGCATGCAGACAGTACATTCATACACGTACAGAAATAAAAATAAAATTAAAAAAAAATAATAAAAAAATAAAGTATCCTTTTTTTTTTTTTTTTTTTTGTCTGTTGTGTTTTCCCTTTATCATCAGATTTATTGATTTGGAGTTCCTTCTTTCTTTTGGTTAACTGGGCTAGAAGTGTCTATCTTTTTATTCTCTCAAAGAACCAGCTTTTGGATTCATTGATTTTTTTTTGTATGGTTTCTTTTGTTTCTATTTCATTGATCTCTGCTCTGATTTTTGTTATTTCTTCTTTTCTGCTGTGATTACGGTTCATTTGTTGTTGTCTCTCAATACTTTTAGCTGGAGTGTTAGATCGTTCACTTGTGCTCTTTTTTTTTTTTTTTTTTTTTTTTTTTTTTGTAGCACTTAGAGCTAGAAACTTCCCTCTTAGGACTACTTTTAAAGTGTTCCATAGGTTTTTGCTGCGTTGTATTATCATTGTCATTCAAGTTCCAAGAATGTTTTTATTTCTTTCTTATTTCTTCCTTGACCATTCATTATTCAGAAGAGTGTGTTTAGTCTCCGTGTGTTCTTGTAGGTTGTAGGATTTATCCTAGTGTTGATATTAGTTTTATTGCACTCGGTCGATAGAATGCATGAGATTATTTCAATCTTTTTGTATTGGTTGAGTTTTCCCTGTGTCCCAGTATATGGTCTATTTTGGAGAATGTTCTGTGGGGTGCTGAGTAGAAAGTGTATTCTCTGGTGTTTGGGTGGAATATTCGATAGATGTCTGTGAGGTCCATTTGTTGTATTGTATCATTCAGTTCAAATGTCTCTCTGTTTATCCTTTGCCCTGTTGATCTGTCTAAAGGACTTAGTGGAGTATTGAAGTCCCCTACTATTATTGTGCTGGGGTTAATTTGAGCCTTGAGATCCTGAAGAATTGTCTTTACAAAGTTTGGTGCACCAGCGTTTGGGTGCTATATATTAATGATTGTGAGATCTTCATCCATTTGTTCCTTTAATGAAAGATGTATTGGCCCTCTTTGTCTCATTTGATTTCTTTTGCTTTGAAGTCTATTTTGTCTGATATTAGAATAGCAACACCTGCTTTCTTTTGTACCATTTGCTTGGAATGTTTTCTTCCATCCCTTCACCTGAAGTTGGTGCCTGTCCTTGAAATTGAGATGGGTTTCTTGTGGACAGCATATAGATGGATTTTGTTTCCTAATCCATTCTCCCAGTCTATGCCTTTTGATTGGGGAGTTCAGCCCATTAATATTTAAGGTTATAATTGAAAGATGGATGTTGTTTCTTTCACCTTATTATCCATTTGGACTTTTAGTCTCTGTTCTACTTGCTAACATTTATATTTTTATTAGTTTTTTTCTAGGTGCTTGGGAGTAGTTGCTCCTCTCTTCTGACCTTGGAATTGCTTCAAGTTTTTCTGGAGAGTTGGTTATTCAGACATGATTCATCATCTTTTTATTCTGGAAAGATTTTTCTCTCTCCTTCAACTGTATATCAACATTTTTGCTGGGTAAAGTATTCTGGGTTGGCATCCATAGTCCTTTAACATTGCAAATGCTTTGCTCCATGTCTTCTTTGCTTTCAGGTTTGTGTGGAGAAGTCAGTGTGATTCTGATGGGTTTCCCTTTGTATGTGACTTGTTTTCTTTTTGTGGCCTTCAGAATTTTAGCTTTGTTTTGGGCATCTAGCATTTTGACTATGATATGGCGTGGGAGGTTTTTTTCGATCTTGTCTATTTGGAGTCCTATGTGTTTTATTTGAATGGGTTTCTCTACTTTTAGTTTGGGAAGTTTTCACTATTATCTGTTGAAGCTCTTATCATACTATTCTCTTGAGATTTTTTCTCCTTCCTCTATCTCTATGAGCGGAGGTTTGATTCTTTTCATAGGTTCTCCATATTTCTGGTTGTTCCACTTTTGTGGTTTTTTTTTAATATTTCATAACTTATATTGAGTTTTTTAGTTGCTTCTGTGTTATCTTCAGATCTGATATTCTTTGTTCTGCTTCCTCCATTCTATTTCTCGAGGCTTTTTCCTTCCTTTCTTCCTGGCTGGATGAGTGTTCTATTTCCTTTTTCATTTCATCCTCGTGATTTCTTTAATATATCCATTTTCCTTTTTGAGTTTCTCAATCTCTTCTTGGTACACCCTTAGTCCTTGGTTGGCTTCCTTTTTCAGTGTTTCTACTTCCTTAATGTTTTTTTCTCTCTCTAGTTCTTTCTGGAGTTTCCTCAATCTTCTTCTTTACTTCTCTGAATTCTTTTATTTAGTCTTTATTTCTCTGCATAGGTCTGCAATTATTCTCTAAGGTTGTTTCTGGGGTCAACCTCCAGGGATCTATTGTAGCTATCTCCTACCAGTTGGTAAGCTTGGTGCAGAATTATCACGTGCACCTTCCCCCATGTTGTCCCGTCGTCATGTCCCTGGCATGTGGGTTTCCCTTTTGTGATTCAAATCTCAAATGCCTTTTCAGTGTGTTGAAGGCTGAAAGCTTGTTTTATTTTGCTTCCTCCTTCCTATGCTTTTTTGTTTTTCCTTTCTTTCTTCCTCTCTTTGATTATGGAAGTGTGACTTGTCTAGAATTCAGGCTTTCACTTTGTTTACATATTGGATATGGAAGTCTCTTCCTTTCCTGTTCTGAAGGTTCTCTTAATCCACTGGATACTCTCTCCTTAATTCCAGTTGTGGGGGGGGGTATTCCTGACTTAGCCCATGCCCCGGTACCTGCCTGGAGTAGTGGTGGGCTGCTCCTGTGCCCTGACACAGAACCCCACTATGGCCCCTCAGCCAGACCCCCAAACCCAGGACCACTTCCTACTTCTGCCTACTAGGGGGGGCAGGGCCACCTAGCTGGGCAGCTACCCTCTGACGGGGCTTAAGGGTCCAATCTAGATCCTCCAGCCATTGGCCTCTCTGCCAGAACTCAGCAAATCAATTGTCCAGCACCCCGTGGGTCAATGTCCAAAGTTTTTACCTGCCTGAAACAGTGGCGGGCTGCTCCTGAGCCATGACAAAGGACCCCACTATCCAAAACCACTTTAAGGTATCATCTTACTCCAATAAGACTGGCTAGGATTAAGAAAACAAATGATGCCAAGTGCTGGAGAGGTTGTGGGGGAAGGGGAACACTCATCCACTGCTGGTGAGAATATTAACTCGTGCAGCCATTATGGAAAGCAGTGTGGAGAACCCTTGGAAGACTTGGAATGAACTTGCCACCTGACCCAGCCATACCATTCTGGGTATGTACCCTCAAGATTCACCCCACCGCAGCAGAGTACATGCACGGCCATGTTATTTATCTCAGTCTCTCTCACAATAGCAAGGAGCTGGAACCAACCCAGATGCCCTCAACTGGATGATGGATAGAGAAAATGTGGTACATCTACACAATGGAGTTCTATGCAGCAGTAAAGAAAGATGACATCATGAGCTTTGCAGGAAAATGGCTGGAGCTAGAGGACATCATGATGAGAGTGAAGTAACACAGTCCCAGAAAAACAAACGATGACTGGTATCCCTCATCTGTGGATGCTAGTGCCAATTACCTAGCTGTAAGTATTTCTTGTGCATGGCCCCTTGAGCTTTTGTCCAAGCAGTTGGGAGTGATGCATATTGGAAACAACAACAACAACAACAACAACAACAACAGAAAGGACCTCATCAAAGAACTGACTGAAACAGTGAACTTCTGCTCAAAACAGTCAACTTCCACATGGAGAATATTGAGAAAGACTGAGAAAGAGATGAAAAGCATGTTTGGCAGAGTGCATGAGCTCTGGTGGGGTGGGAGGATAAGGTGGGAGACATGGGTCTAGATTTGATTAAAAAATATATAAATAAATAAATTAAAAAACAACAAAAAGAAAAAAGAAATAAAAAAAGATAAGTCATTCAGTAGATAGGTAGGTAGGGGCAGATCTGAAGGAGATAAGGTGGTGGGGTGAATCTTGTTACAGTATATTGTATGACATGCTGTTCTCAAATAAAAATACTTATGTACTCTTAAAGAAAAAATTGGCCTGAGGTCAAACTGGCTTGGGATGGTTCCTGCAAGTTTTCCTAGGAGCCCCAGAAGGCTGCTTGGTATCTCTGAACTCAGCTATCCCCATGTTTCTGTCCATTCTGAGGAAAGTGTGAACACTGCTGTGTTATTTGTTCCTCATCCAGTAATTCAAGTTTGTCTTAAGAGTTCTTGCTTTATTTTGAGTGAATAAAATTGGAATTCTGTTACGAAGCAAAAAAAAAAAGAAAGAAAGAAAATTAGGTCTAGAGAGATGGCTCAATAGTTAAGATCAATGGTTGCTCTTGCAGTAGACCCTGGTTCAATTCTCAGTACCCACGTGGAGGCTAAGAACCATTTCTAACTCAGGTTCCAGGAATCTAATGCCCTTTCTGACCATGTAGGCATGGATGCACTCACATACGTGCAGATAATACACTCATACACATGAAATAATAAATAATATTTTCAAAAGGAAAAGGAAATTTGTAGCACACATGAGTAACAGAGAACTGTGTACAAGTGTGTGTGTGTGTGTGTGTGTGTGTGTCTGTGTGCGTGTGTGTATATGTGTGTGTTTAGATATCAGACTTCAAATAAAATGACTGAGGCTCCTCTTTTGGAATGACTCTGAATATTTTACCTTGGGTATAATTAAGTATTTCTAACCTAAACAATGGAAAAGGTAACATCTGGTTTTCTGGTAATACAAAGCCATGGTCATATAAGGTTAGAGGATGGAGGATGTAAATTATCAAATGTTTTACAATGAAATATCTGTTGTTAGAACTTGATATAAGAAGACAAATGGGGATTATCAATGGAAAGAGAATGTGAGAGTTAACTTACACATCCACCTGATTTAATGGTGTTTTTCACAGTATTAAACTGGTCAGAGGTGGCACACTTGGTCAATTGGTTGCTACCCAACAATAAATAAATTATCTAGCTGATTTTTCCTCTAAATTGACCGAAAAGATGAGTTGTCTTGGCAACATGTAAACACAGCCAGATAAAAATTTAACCTTCTATAACCTCCATTATCTATCAGTGTTTAAAACCTGATGCAGATGGAGAACTCATTATTGTTCTGCCAACCTCTGCTGTAATTAAAAAACATGGGATCTATTGCTAAAGTAGGGTTATGGCAAAGTGCAAGGCAACCTCTGACCCTTCTCATACATTATCCCAAGGCTTCTCATTGTACAAGCCTTTCTTTTCAGCTGTGTCAAAGATATACATTGACTTGTGACTGACTAGTTAATCTAACTATGACAGAAACCTTTAAATGCTGTCAATTAGTCATTGGAGTACAATGGTCAAAAGAGAAAAGAATGGTAGGATTTATGATATGATGCTGCATAAGCCAGCATGTTGTGTCTAAAGATTTACATATCTCTATCTATTTATGTGTCTGAGCATTTTGTCCGCATGTACGGATGTGCACTGTGTGCATCCCTAGTGCCTGTGAAGGACAGAAGATGTGTGATTTCTTGGAACTGGAGTTATTGACTGACTGGTGTGAATTCTCATGTGTGTTTTGCAAACCAAACCCTTGTCATCTGGAAGAAAGTCCATTGCTTTTGCCTAATGAGCCAAATTTTCAGCCATCATATTTTTTTTTCTTTATTTTCTTTTTTTTTTTGTTATATTTTAAGGGATTCACAATATAAGACCACAGTTGTTTTCAAATCACATTGACATTACTCAGTTTGCCATACAATTAGGTAATTGGCACTAGCATCCACAGATGAGGGATACCATTTGTTGTCCTTTGTTTTTCTGGGACTGTGTTACTTCACTCAGCATGATGTCTTCTAGCTCCAGCCATTTACCTGCAAAACTCACGATGTCATCTTTCTTTACCCTGCATAGAACTCCACTGTGTAGATGTACCACATTTTCTCTATCCACTCGTCAGTTGAGGGGCACTTGTGTTGGTTCCAGCTCCTTGCTATTGTGAAGAGAGCTGCAATAAACATGGCAGTGCATGTATCTCTGCGGTAAAATGAGTCTTGTGGGTACATGCCCAGGAGAGGTATGGCTGGGTCAGGTGGCAAGTTCATTCCAAGTTTTCCAAGGGTTCTCCACACTGCTTTCCATAGTGGCTGTACGAGTTCACAATCCCACCAGCAGTGGATGAGTGTTCCTCTTTCCCCACAACCTCTCTAGTATTATTTGTTTTCTTGGTCCTAGACCGTCTTATTGGAGTAAGATGATATCTTAGAATGGTTTTGATTTGCATTTCCTTAATGATTAATGGTGTTGAACACTTCTTAACATGTTTATCAGCCATCTCTAATTCCTCACTGGTGAAGTCTCTGTTCAGCTCTTTGCTCCATCTATTGAGTGGGTCATTTGTTTTCTTTCTCCTTTGTTTTTTGAGCAGTTTATATATTCTGGAAATCAATGCTTTGTCAGATGTTTCTGCAGTGAAGGTTTCCTCCCACTCTGTATAGCTAATTTGCATTGTTGAAATATGTCTAAATTTAATGCACAGTGCAATTTTTAATTTCTTTGGTTTTTCTCATTAAGTGTATAATCTTCAAATCAAATGGCAATGGAGCTTTTACCTCTCATTTTATTGTCCAGATCATCAGCCATACTGTTTACTCTAGTTTCTGTTGATCATGAATGCTATTTTAACAATATACATCAGAATTTTTAGTTTCTCAGTGCAGTGATGTGTTCACTGGAATTTTGTAGCATATACCAAGAATGGTGAAAGAAAGTAAAGTGAAATTGACTTCTTTCATTAGTTGTCATTTTTATGGTAAACCCTGTTGGAGTGTAAATAATTAAAGCCAGTAGAAAAATAAGAAATATGAGGTGCTGAATCTCTCTATCATACAGCATCGGTCTAATGGAGTCCCAGTTCCCTAAATAAAAGTGAATGAATCAGAGTGTGCTACACTTCTAGTCCTATCATTTGCATCTACTTAAGAGATTTAAGCTGTATTCATAGAAATTAAAATTCTTTGTTAAAAAGATATTATAAATTCATCATTGTGCGACTTGGATTTTGGTACACTGTGGACAGTCTTGTTCCTTCTTTTCACGCTCTTCTCATTTTCCCTACTGAATGGTAATTCCAGGATCCAGATGCCAAAATGCAAAAATCTTCTTCCAGGAGCAACATATGGTTCTTTGGCAAGCTTATCTAGCATCTGCACAAAAAGCTCCTGGTTTCCTCTGGGTGTATAATACTTCTGGCGGCTAAGAGGCTATTTGTGCAGCGTTTTCCTCACAGACACCATTTCTCTTGACAAACCTTTACTTCTAAGCAAATTTTGCACATTTTTTTTTCCATTTGAGGATCAATGATATACATACCCTTGCCTTACCACAAGGCAGCAATCCAAATTTTCTCACTCTATGACCAGGGGGTGGATCTGGCATTGATACAAATTGGTTTAAGCATAGTAAGAGTTTATTTAGTTGCTTTGAAAAGCTCCATGCTGTTCCTTGTAAAAATCTGAAGATTATCTACATTGTCTAAGCTGTTTTCAATGATTACTGAGGTCAAGAAAAATACATTTAAAGTTAAAGCTGTACAAAGTAACAATATTTAATAACCTACTTGTTCCCAACATTCAGATTGTTAGAAGGGAGGCATGTGATATGCAGTTACTCACAAGCAACTCTTCCCTTCCTGGAAGTTCTTCTTGCAGCTGTTTGCATTGAACTCCCAGGTGGCATGCTCCTCTGGTATCTGCAGCGCTCTACTTTAGGAAAATGTTTTATTGGTCACCATTTTATCTAAACACTGAAAACAACTATTTTGCCAGAAAGAGAGATTGTTTCAAACAGAGGAATTTACCAGTTAACATAAAGCAGACACCGAATTTTATGGTTTCTCATTGTTCTCATATCACATTGCTCTAAGTTTGGGGATATTTTCTCAAGAGAAAGTAAGGAAATTTGTGAAATTATGTATCCTTCAATAAGGTTCATAATTCCTGTTCAACCAAAAGGTGCAGGAATACGCATCTCAACATCCATCCCTTCTCTTTCTGAGTTTCTATGTGTACATAAATATTCTTACCATTCCAAGTCCTTCAGTTTTTGAAATTCATATCTTAAACTGAAACACTTGGAATTTGAGAGATAACAAAAAATATTTATTTTCAGTTTAAATAAGTTCTTCATGGTTAGTGACATACCCTCAAATTTTAGACTAATACTTTAATGAATTTGAGAGAAAAGTAAAAAGAGATTCATTGATAATGTGCTATTAAAGGATGCCAGACTCATGTGTGTTGAATACTTTTCAAAGGTAACAGTTATTTGTTACAGAATATCTAATAAAAGTTGTCCAAAAGGAAATGGTAAATTATTTGTATAAGAAGCAAATGAAAACAAAGTTAAACTTGTTTCCCTACTGATGTGATAGAGTTTTCAGGCTCCCAACCTGCTCTATTAATCCCATAAAAAAGATATATAATATTCATACACTTAGCCTGGAACTTTTCTTTGGTTAAAAAAACACCACCAACAACAAAACAACCCTGTTGGAAGGATGCTATGTAAAATACACTCCAAGAAAGATCCGAGCTACAGAAATGTCAACACCAGTATTTCTTAATTAAATTATGTAATATCACAATAGCAGCATCAAATATTTCAAAGAAAGGATCTTTTGAGAAAATACCTTTTTTGATGCAGTTAATAAGACCTTACTCTAGATTTACAACATGAGAGTCTTTTCAGAAATTATGGAATATAAAGCAAAATAAAATATATGGGGACATTCTACTGGACTTGAAATAAATTGAAATATTTATACTCTGTTTCAAAGATGGTCAAATAAGCAATATATTATTTAAGAAAAATAATTCAAAGGAGATAAAAATAACAGTTCACTGAATTCTCAAAATTAGATAAAGATCTAAGATCTAGTTAAGTGATATAATTTGAGGAAATACTTATTAATGTTTTATGATTGCCAAATTATTCCTGACTAAAATTCACCAATTGATTCCTTGCTTTTAAATGTAATCCATTTATCTTCAAAATTGCATCTGTATTAGTATAATGTTTATAAATCAACTTTTAGTTTTGAAGTTTTCATCAGGATGAATAAATTAGAGCTAGCAAAACTAGGAAGGAATTACCAAACATTGCTGGTTCTCAATACTAACTCTGAAAAAAATGGCCAATATAAAAAGGTCTTCAAATTGTGGCACCAATTCTAAATAAATAACTTTATTTAGAAAGTTGGACTGCTGAAAAGTCTTCAGAAACCATATTCTATATTGTATCTTATATGTGAAAGGCAGAAATAAAAACACATAGAAGTACACTTAGGGATATGGTTATAACTTAGAATAAATTACTGATTTTTCTTATTTATGCAAATAGATCTGTTGAATCAATTACCAGCTGGTTATGGAGACAAAAGGACGAAGCTTTTTTTGACAAGCAAGGAAGGGGACAAGGAGAAGTAAGCTTATACACAGGTTATTCACCACAGGATCATATTAAAAACATATGGTTGGAGAGATGGTTCCTTGGTTAAGAGCACTACTGGAACCCAGTTTGAATCCCACCACCCACATGGCACCTAACAACTGTCCCTAACTCCAGTTCCAGGGGAGCAGCAACTTCAGACCTCCACTGGCATTACAACACAGGACTGCCTTTCCAAGAATGCAGGAAGTACACTCATTCATGTAAAATAAAAATAAATCAATAAATAATATTAAAAAGACAAAATCATGTGACTTCAAATCTCAAATTCATCTGTGCTTTATTGTGTTTTATCATCAAAATGTGAGTTTCCTTCTTCATAAAATGGAAACAATCATTTCAATTTTGTTATGATATGCTGGATGATGAGAATGAGGTCCTTGCTGACAGCTGGGGAAATTTAAATAATAATATTCTTGCTGCTTGGAGTGTTCATGGCTGGAAAAGCATGTGAGGCTACTCTCACTATTTGAGGACGAGGCAGAGAAGAAAGAAATCTTCATCCTATTAATCAGCATTCTTTCACTGAGGAAGCTGAGTTTCTATAAATGAACTTCGCTTTGGCAACCCTAAATGGTAAAGGCACAAGAAAAAAAAAAAAAAAAGAAACAGGCAGGACAAATCCTTTCCTCTTCCTCTAAGTTAAATAAGAATGGACCTTTTCGAAAGCTGTGCCAATGATTTTTACAGCATAATAAAACAAAGTTTTGAAACTAGCTCAAAACATTATAATTCATGTCACTGTGACAAATCATGTCCACGGATGTGTATTATTCATGAAATTAAACGCAATCCTGAAGTAAAAATATTATAGATATTTAGATTATTTTGATTACTACTTGATGGTATAAAATTCTAGCAACATAGATGATTGATTATAGAATTTGGAAAATTAGGTTAGAAAATTTTTTGAGCAAACTCTTGCTAACTCATGGTTCCTGTTAGGCAAATGCTGTGCCATTTAAATTCAATTTTCTCAGTTACCTTTGAGAGTAATAGGAACCATCATTTGTCAACCTTATATTTCTGTCCTTTTCTACTGTTTAATGTTAATAAACTGCTTTTTGGTTCTCTTACTTTGTTTCTGACCTTCTCTGTCACTAGTATTTCTTGTCAGTGGTGAAGTGTAGATTCTAAATATTTAGCTAGATATCAGTTCACAAACTCTCTCTCTCTACATATGTATATATATACATATACATATATATTACTATGCTCTTTCTAAATGGCAAAATGTATGTTAGATCATGATATTTAATTTCAATATTAAAAAGCATTGTTGATCATATGTATCTATCAAATTCTTTTCTCTCTTTAGCTTAATTCTTTTTCCCTCTACAACCCTTATTTTTTTCTGTGTCTTTAATTGATTTTATCTTATGATCATGGTGGATTATAAGAAACACTGACCATATTGTGAGAAGTCCTGTTGTGTATGTTCTTGTATTTTTCTAATCGATGTTAAATGCAAACAGGGTAACATTGTCTGCCTGGAGGATTTGTAATTATGATCTAAAAATATTGAGTATATTCACATTTTTGTAGCACCAGAATTCTACATCTATTAAATAAAGAAAAATACCATCCAAATACCATCTACCATCTCAATTACTGGAATCATTATGTAACATTCAAATTAAGCAGAATTTTAGAATTATTTTTCTTCAAGTTTTGAAATTTAAAAATCCATTAAGTGTTATTAATTGGTAAGAATTTTCAGAATCACAAATTACATATGAAAACTAAAGTTTCTATCTTTAAAACTTGTATAGCTTCAGAAGCATTCTTTCAGGGATTTGCACCCTTTGCACTGTAGGAAGATCCAGTTTGAATTCAGGGCTAGTTCTCAGCTAGCACACCTCAGGGCATGGCGTGGCTGTGGCCAAGGGTCTGACCCTGCCCCACGAGGAGTGAACAACATGGCCTAGGTGCATGATGCTGGGTGGGGCAACGGTGTGCAGTGACTCGGAGTTGGGGGGCTTATGATTGGTCCTGGGAACTGATGTCATTTGGATTATAAAAACAGGCTGTAGCAAGGAGTAAATTTGAATTTCCAAGTAACATAATCATGAATTGTGCAATATAGGAAGATTTTTTTTTATGCCGAACAGGGACCACATGCCCGTGCTAAGGGGAATGGGAGCACAGTGCCCACTTTACGGACACTGTGGGGAACTGACACCTCGGTGCAGGCCTGAGTGGTACTTCCAACTCAGGCCCTTAGCCTGGACCCACGAGACACGTGATCCACTCTTGGCCGTGACTTCCCACCTGCCCAGAGACTGCTGAACCCTGGACAAGAATTTCAGGCTGATGGCCTATCTTCTGCCTATGTCCCTCACAACACCAGCTACCCCAGCTGGTGGTCCAAAAGTGGACCTTTTTCCAACCCATTGGCCACCCAAATGAAATGCAGGCCTACCTTGGCCTGTATGCGCGCAAAAATTAATAAAAATCATCGTCGGAGCCAGGTGTGGTGGTGCATGCCTTTAATCCTAGCACTTGCGGGGCAGAGGCAGGTGGATCTCGGTGAGTTCAAGGCCAGCCTGGTTTACAGAGTGAGCTCCAGGCCAGCTGGGACTAAAGAGATACCTTGCCTCAAAAAAAGAAAAACTAATAAAATACCCCCCAAAAAAATATTCCGTACAAAATCCAATCAAACAAACAAACAAAAAAAACCCTCTTTTTTTTTTTTTAGCAATGTTTTAAGGTAGACTATTGGAAAAAAAAATGAAACTGAAAAAAAAAATAGCATGATTATAGATAGAAATTGAAGTGCAGTTCAAATAGCTGCACTTCTTTGGGCAAGGCCTAAAATATTGTCTGCTCATTTAAAAGTCTAAGACAATGAACAGTTTCGTGTTTTACTTTTCCTGTTCTTTGTTATACTTCCCTCTTTTGTTGCCCAACCCAGCATGTTTTTCTAACATTTTTCATCATACTTTAGCTAGGTTGACTGGCAGATCTGGTAGAGAAGAGAAGGAACTTGTATCTCATCATTTCAGGGGACTCGGCGGAACATTAGTCAATTTGGGTCAGGATGGAATTTATGTTATTGACAGAAATCAGCTCCATACAAAAGTAAGACATTGACAGGCCTAAAAGGGAAATATATGTGGGTATGAATATAATATATATATATATATATATATCTATATATATATGCATACCATGCCATATTTCATCATTTTCATGTGGAAAACAAAGTTTATAGAAACCTCCTAAGATGAATACCTTTTCACATCACTCCATTCAAAAACATGGAGTTTAGTTACCTAGTCTTACAAGATCCTAAGCATTGTATTTTAATGTTAATTTTAGACATAAATGAAAAAATCTGTATTCAATGAAATTTCTAACCACTTAACCACAGGGTTTTGTCTTTGTCAAGTCAGTAAGTTTGTGTTAGAAACCAAGCATCACAGCTTATAAAAGACCATGCTGGAATTAGATGCTATCAGTTATACTGTACTGTGTCCTCTCTTAAAGCCTGGCTAAGGTTAAGATGATTTGCTCTGGGTTTGATTCACTTGTTCTCACCCTTCCAAGTACATTCAAATGTAAGAATTTCAACTGAACCTTACCTGACAATATATAATATCCTTGTGACCTGCAGCATTCTGACTGTGGAGTTACCTCCTACTGTAGTTTGGACTCACAGGCTCCCACTTCAGAAGCCAGTTTCCACCCTTGTGAAATTTACAGTAAAGAAGTTCAGATAAGACAATGTGAATGAATGTAAAGTAATATAATGAGTACAGTTTAAGTACATAAAATGCCTTCATTATTATGAATGTGTACACATACAAATATGTGATTAAATTGCAACTTTTACCATATAATTATTGCTGGTATCTAATAGTCCTCATAAATACCAAATAATCTAAAACATTACTGTTTAGTATAACATATATAAAAACTTTAAGAAAAAAAACTGTATCTAATTAATGATTTAAGTGAAAGAGAGCCAGCAAAACAGCTAATAAATTAGAGAATCATATTCTAAATGGTCTATAAACCACAGAGTCCTGGCATAAGAAGGCTTGTAATATTATTCTTGTGGAGTATAACTTGACTATCATTTTTAATAGTGTTTGGTGTGGGGAAATTCCTTTTTAGTGAGTAACCTGAACTACAGGCAGAAGATGATGGGGACTATATTGACACACCTTCGCTGAAAATTATAGTTGGATCTCTTCAGATACACTGATTTCCCAGCATTCCATTCTACCTGAATCAGGAAAAAATGCAATGGAATGTAAATAATGTATATAGTATTTAGAAAAACAACGTAAATACTTTATAGACTGTTCAGTAAATAATGTATATACTTAGAAAAACAATATCAATATTTCATGAACTGCTGTGTACTGTTAAGGTTCAGATTAAACCTCTGGGTTTAGAGAACACTGTGTTTATCAAAACTCAATTTCTTCTACCCAATAGAACTCTGTAAGGTTCTGGATAAATTGCCATATATAAACAATGTATTCATAATACAAGTCACTGTATTAACTGTATGTTAGATTTTCTAGCTGCTGTACACTAAAATCTTGTGAACTTGAAGGTTGGAGTAATATTTTATTATTATGAAGTATACAGGAAAACTTCTTGTCAAGCACTTGCCAAGATTCCCAATCACTTTATGACTTCATATTATATTCTTGATCCATTAGAATTTACAAATGCAGTCACATATTACTAAAAATAATTTTTACTGCTCTCAACATATGGTTCCATTATACAAATTAATTTCATTCTTTTCTTATCTCAAAATTACACCACTATTTATGTAGGTTCCATAATAATGTTATAAAAAATCGTTTTCGTTGTTAGTTTCTTTTAAGTCACAGCTGAAAATGTTCTTTGCATGTCTCTCCTTTTAGTTCTTCAGCAATATGGCACATCAGTGCCGTCTCACATTTAATATTCAAAATCTATTGTTAAATTCTCAGAAAGCGCCAGTAAGTACTCATATGTTCTAATTAATAGGCATAGTGTGAAGGCCATAACCAGCTTCACAGAGGAGAACAATGCACTCACAGATCACAGCTGCAATCCACCAGAGGTTGGATGTGAACATTCCCTCCTCAACTGCTAAGTATTTCAAGCAGGCAGAGCAGCTGGCGAGCACACAGAACCCATGATGCAGGAACTGTTTTTTGGCACTATGAAAAACTGTAGATGTCAAATGCATATCAAACAGTATTCTATAACAACTGTTTGACACTGTTCACTTCCCAAGGAATGGAATTCTAAACAATGGAGATTTCTTAGTACAGTCATCTAATAGAATACAGAAGGAGAATGGCATGTATGAATGAAGTCCAGAGAATACCCTTAAGGCGTTTGAGCAAAGGGGCAAGGTTGTTTATTTAATGGTGATAATATGTAATTTATTCTGTAGTCATACTAATAAACTATGGTGATACATGTCTACCAAAATGTGAGACTGTTATTTAAAGTTCATTCATAAGCACATATATTCCTGAAGCAAGATGGAAATCAAAGAAATGTGTCACTTGATTCGACCAAAGGTGTAATTGCTATGAACCTCCTTGGTTATACATGTTGTAGGGGAAGACTTCAAGAGCGATCCTAGTGATACAATCTCCATATTACAGATTTATCAGATTTATAATTGAATTTCTGACAAGAAAAAGCTTTCAATTGCACAAGTAAAAGTAGACTCAGAAATATGTAGATAGGTTGGAAGGAATTTCTTACTAAAGTACAACAAAGAGAAGCAAATGGATACTGAGAAGTAGATTACTTATGCTATTATAAGAAAGTAAAGAAAAGAAATCGGGGAGAAAGAAAGCTTATAGAAGGCAAAGGGTCATGTCAGATTACAAAGTGAACCCTCATTTTTATGCATCTCTTGCTCACTGATTAGAAGTACAATGTTCTAAAATTGCTTTCTCTGACTTTCAACCTGTCATACATTTTGAGATGCTATAAATGCTAAAGTTTAATTCTGGGTTTCTGCCATTCCAGAATTCAAGCTCTAATTGAAATTATTAACAGCTCAGACCAGAGCCCAAACTATGAATTAGAATGGCTGTGAGTTCTTTAATTATGTTTTCTGTATTTTTTTGTCTTAACCTTAAAATAGTGAATTTTATGTTATTTTTCAAAGATACCAGGTTCCACTTAACTATAAAATGCACATAACTTCTGAAATTATATAATATGCCTATACACAATTTAATCTTATTATTAAACTATTCCAACAAAATAGATTAATGTTATTTCTCCTTTATTCTGGAAGAAATGAAGACCCAAAAGAGAATAAGTAACTTGCTTAAAATCTGTAGGTAGAAAAAGTCAATAGGTCTAGTGAAGACTAAAGGTGTTGCACCAGGTGAAGGATCTCTTTGATAAACTTCTGCAAAGAAGAAAGAGAAAAAAACAAGAAAAGGAATCCAATACAAAGAGGGAAGGAAGAGAAAATTTGAGTGTTTAACATCAAATCTGTACCATAAAATCTAGGGCTCCACACTTGCTGAACACTCAGCTTTCTAAATAAAATAGGAAATAAAGCAAATAATTCAAAAATTTAAACATAGAGTCTAGTAGCTCATTTTCCAAATTACCTTCTTTTAAATATTGGGTGCAATAAGATGTTTTGTAGGGTTATTAATGACTTGAGGTGTTTCTTAACCCAGATAAACAATAATTGCACATTTTAAGCAGTTTTTATCTGCAACCCCCAACTACATAAACATTTTCTTTATTCTATAATATCCCAGTAACATTATTTTAGTATTGTACACAGGGCAAAGAATAAACAGAAGCAGCCACATTTAGTCAAGAAATTTCTGTGTAATATACAATAACTGGTTATTTCTAAAATATTATATAAAATAATTTATTTTTGTAAATAGGGAAATAGCAACCCTCTGCTTGTGGCTTCTGCTTCTCAAGGGCAGGGGGATTGGCACTGGCCACAAGAGGGTCAGCATACTTTAGGCTCCAAAATTTATCAGCCCATACTCCCTGACCCATTTACGTACTTCCTCAATATGAAAAATAAGGTTAGCCATAGTTGAACCAAATATATGGTGTGCAACCCAGAAAAGACAGTATGAATGGATAGTCAGTATATTGTTTTATATATTTTCAATTCTAACATACTTTTTGCTAGATTTTCCTATCTCAGATAATAAACTGTCTCTGGACCAATTAGACTTTGTTAACTAATGAAATTCATTATATTTTTTAAAATGCTGATGGTTCGTGATAAGAAATCACCAAGAGTTCTGGGACAGCAATCCTGGACTCAGACATATCTTGAGCATAAGCTGGCTCCGAATCTGCTTGGCACACTACCGGGAGCTAAAAAAAGAAAAAAAAAATACAGGGGATCTCCTGTCTTCTGCTAGCACATGCTCAGAGGTCACAAGTCAGCTAGCATGTAAGCATGTCCCACTTCCGAATACACTCGATGAGTTGGGATGACAATTGAAGGAATGGTGGTCTGAGATCGGCCACTGGGAGGTGATGCCATTGATGTAGAGGCTCAAGACCTCCTATGTAAACTATGTAAACTATGGGCTATTTAAGTTACCAGGCAACATCAGTAGGCAGCAGGCAAAGAGGTGTGTTATGCGTGTGTTCTCAGCTGAGAGGTTCACAGAAGCATCTCTCAGAAGGTCCCCCTGAGAGGAAGTGAGAGCAAAGTCATCCTGCACTTCCCAAATTAAGTAGCTGGTGGCCAGTCAGGAGGACTGAAGTTGGTCCCAGGTGGTTACCTGTCCTGTCTGAAGTGCCTCGCCTAATGAGCTGTGCATGTTTGGCTTTTGTTCCTGGGGCCCCTTCTCTTGCTGGGTTCAGGGCCCTTGGTGGTGCTCTGGGCTCGTTATCTGAAAGGTCTTGGGTTACTGCAGATTCTGAATAAACTAAAATAATTCTCCTATTCTCTAAACTTTCGCCATTTCAAATCCACATATTTACTAACACTCTTAACACTCCTTTAAACTTTTATGTATTCTTCCAACAATGTCTTGTCCCTGGGGGTTAAAAGGAGTACCAGAAATGTGAGAGATATTCCAGAAAGTGCAGAAGCATTTAAGGACTGGACACTTGTATAAACAACGAGGGTATCATAGAAGCACAGTATTTGCTATCAGTAAAGAGATTAATGGGTTCAGAGGGAAACAGCTGACAGTACTGATAGATAGAAAAGAATTCCTTAAGCTCCACTGGGCCTTTGAGTAGGGGCAAGAAATGCTGGACTTTGGAGGAGTCCAGCCCAATGGTCACCAGTGCAGCCTTTTTATTGAAGATATCAGTGACTTTACTGCAAGCCCCAGAGATGACTTGGGATAATAGGATAAAGGGGGCCTTTAGCAGCAACTCCTGGAAGCTGTCCAAGAGCCAATGGGCACATAAATGGTTATCAATACACCAGGAAAAACCCCAGTGGAAATGGCAAAGGGGTCATTATGCTGCATGGCCCAATCCAAGAGGCCTTTATTAAAAGGAAGAATCAGGTGTTCGGGTTCCATGCCAAAAATGTGAAGGCTTTTCTGATGAAGCATCCTAATAGTGATAGCAATGGCTTCCAGGTGGGGATTATTTTTTGAACTCTATAATATTCAGGGTGCAGCCATTACAGAGCCCCATGAGAATGAGACATATCACCTCCACCTGAAAATCTCCTGAAGGAAAAATTATCCCCATTAAGGGGAAGGAGGAGTCAAATTTAACAGTGAAGGTGTGTGACAGAGCAACATTGTTTTTTTGGAGAATAGGTACTTCTAGGGTTACAATGCAAATGAGGAAGGCTCTGTAGGGCCCTTCAGACAATCATACAATGGAAACATCTTCTCTGAGGAGATATGAAGCCAAAGGTGCCACCAGATGAGAGTCTCCAAAGCCTTTTGTTAGTTAAGGAGCAATGTCTCAGGGAGTTTAATTTTTGGCATCTGAAGCCAAATCAGCCTAGTCCCCAGAATTGACCCCGGAAATTTGTTGGGAGGGGTGAGTTGAAATTTCTCCTGGGATTGAGTCAAGCAAGGCTCCTCCGTCAGCACCAGCTACACCTCACCTGCCTGGAAATACTGTGCAGCAGAGGCAGCCATATGCCTGCATGTCTCAAATCTAATTGGCTATTGGCTCTCTCCTTGGAGGAATAACCCACAGCTGATGCCACAAGCTTACATCCTCTAATGGTTAGGAGATGTTATAAGCCACAGTAAGACCCTGTCATATTTAACAGGAAAAAATGTAATTCATGGATTGACATACCATCCAAACATCTGTGTCTATACCAAAGTAACCTACCATAACAATTAGTACTGTTTAAATACCTATATATCTAATTGCTTGTGCTTCATTAGTAGGATCGAAAGGTTATTCCTGGACAATCAGCCCATGAAAGGAAACAGCCAGAATTGAGCAGAGTCCAAGACAAAAGCTCCAGAGAAAGTAGACTGTTTTGCCTCTCATCCACCTGTGCCCCTTTTCTAAGCCTAGGGAACAATCTGAGGAAGAGGGGGCGTGGTAGAATGTAAGGGCTGCGATTGGGGTGAATGGTGAAACTATAGCAATGTAGTCTGGACACTCATTTGATCAACTTAATTGAACATACAAGCCCCCCTTCCCCCCCCCCCGCTGGATGGTGGGACCCATGGGCTGTGTGGGTTTGGGCACAACTGCCTGCAAATTGGTTTTACATGAAGGATGCTTGTACTCATAAATTATCACTTATTGCTAAAAAATGGAAAAAAAACTGAGAGAGAGATGCAGGACAGTAATGGCAGAATGCATGATCTGGGATGGGATGGGGTGGGGGGAAGGGAAAGGGAAATATGTCTGAACTGAACTGGAAAATGATGTATGAAATACACAAAGCATCAATAAAAAAATAATAATAATAAAAAAGAAATTTCTCCTGGGAGACCTTCAACTGGGCAACCTCAAGGGCTGCTAAAACTTGTGGAAGTAGGGAGTCCAGGATCATCCTGTGAGCTAAGAGAATATCATCTTTATAATGGATGATGTCTAACCCCTGGATTTTAGAAAACCTTTTCAGAACATGACCAGGAAAACCTTGGACAGAGCCTGTCCAATTGCGGGACTGACACCCCAGAAAATGTTTTCTCATAAATGAATATTTTATTGAATCATAAGATGTATGTAAAATATATGCCAATCTCCTTCCACTTATTCAAGTTATTTCAAGTAACTGAAAATTATCTCATACATTCCACAAGTATTTTTCACCTGTAAGGCAGATTTAACAAATCTAAGTCTCCATCTTTACCGTTCTTTCATTAATATGGAGTGTTATAATACTTGTGAAAATATCCTCTCAACCTAGACATCTATGTGTGGAAGGATTGTTAGTCCATAATTCATGCTTTTGCATGTATATTAACTTGTTTATTAATCAATAACCTCTTTGTTTTTCAGTTAGTTTTGTGAAAAATGTTTGAACATACTCCATAATAATAGAATGTTTAGGTAGTATTTTGCTTCTCAGAAATCTCCTCCCTCATTCCCATTAAGAGATGGAACTTCTTCCTGCCTTCAAATGAATTCTGAAGGAGAATTCTTTAGTAGCTTTTAATTGCAAATATATTAAAATTTTTATTTCCTTCTTTCCTCCCTTCCTTTCTTTTTCTTTCTGTACTTAAACTTCAATGTCATCATCATGGATGTTTTATCTTTGATGTTAAAATATTCAAAGTTATAACCAATTCAGAAAGATATTTATATATGCCCTCTAATCAACATCAGGTATTCTGAACATATAAAGCAGTGTTAGCACTCAACACTCCAAATGGCATTCTTCAAATCTCAGAATCATTGTATTCTTCTTTTGTTATTTCTTGCTCTCTTTTTTCTTTTTCTTTTTTTTTTTCTGTTTATGAATGTGTATGTATATGTGTGGATGCATGTGCATATTAAGGCCAATATGCCTATCCATGTATATATTTATGTGTGTGAACATGCATGTGAGGGCAATATATCAACCTATGATATCTTTATTCAGGAGCCAGGATCCTTTGCTTTTGATATGTGATCTCTCATTGGCAGGAAACTCAAAACAGGCTAGTTTGGCTGGTCAGCGTGCTCCGCTTATCCACCTCTCCATGCCTCTCCAGTGCTGGGATTACATGTGTGTGGCACTATGGGAACTTCTTTTACTGTATATTCTGGGGATCAAACTCCACTCCTCCTGCATGCCTGACAAACCTTTGTCCAACTCATTCTAATCCTCTTCTATAACTGATTTCTAAGAGGTTCTCAATGATCTCTAAGTGCTTTGGAGCTCTTTCATTAGTGCTAAATAAGATTTAAGCTATAGAAAGAAAGAAATACTTCAATTCTGCATGGCCAAGGAACTTCTCTGTTATGTAGTTACAGACTTGAGTCTCAGTGGAATGTATGCATGCACATGTCACACTAACACTAACCTTCCATAGTAGGTACTAGTTTTGATAACTAGTAAGTTTATTCTTCAAATATTATTTACTTATGCAGATAATGTTTTAGCAGATATTAATTCTTATTTATTTAATGATGCTAAGTGTATTATTTGCATCATTCTGGTTTCTTAAGAATTTGGCAAGAATTTCCCAAACAAGGCAATTTTTAATGTTATCAAAATATCCTGTTAAGAGTAGGGTGAAGTTAAACTTGTAATTCCCCGATGAAAGCTTGATAAAAAATCATGATTGGTGCTGGATTGAAGGACACTGTTCCATGGGACAGTTCCATTAGCACAGTTCCAAGAGACAGAGGGTTCCAAGTGATGTCTAGGGGAGAAGTGTCCTTTAATTTCGGGCCCACACTTACGAACTGTTTTTTTTTCTTCAGGTAGCTATAATGTTGGCATGATAATGACACATTAAATAATATACTTTGACAGTCTTATATGTGCGGGACGGTGAATAATTCACAATAGTATTCTAGCCCCCCTACATGACTGAAACCCATGGCATTCTCAGAGCAGGGAATGCTTCAATGTTTTCCATGCCATCAATGGCATAGTGAATGGAATAGGAACTGACCTGGAAGCCTTCTACCCGAAGTTTATGTCTCATATTGCAAGATGGTAATACTGAAGCTACTAAGGGAGAAAAATCAATCAGCGATCCAATCCAGCCCTAACGCCCAATAAACAGAACAACCAGCACAGCAAACGACTTCTGTTGGTACAGTAATGGTTCTGCTATGCATTTGGGGTGGTGGAGGAGTAATCAAAAGCCATCTAATTGGACCTAAAGCCTTCCTAATTTGAGTGGGCTCATAGGAGGTACTGTAAAACACAGCCAAATGCACATGACTCTCAGAGATGCCATAGATCCCAAAGCAAACTCAATCTCTGTCTTAACCTCTAAAAAAATGAAATTTCTTATGATATGCTAAATTTGGATCCTTATATTTCCAGGCAAGTATACCATACACCACTTGTCAAAGAAAAATCCTTTTGCAACAGATGGAAGCTACTGCAGAATCCTACAACTGGCTGTACATAAAATATGTCTGAAAGATGTCCAGTCCTAAATGACATATCAGTAGTTGAACTTCTACACCTAAGGCTCATGGAACATAGCAGAGTAACAGCTAAAGAGAAAACTGGTGCATCCCTCAAACTCTTCGCCAGTGAAGCTACCTTGTACAAGGCAGTGTGCTGCACACCGAAGGCCTCAAGTGGCCATGTTTTAAAGAATTAGAGATTAGAATTGACTCTTTTTATATATTTTTTTATTGATGCTTTGTGTGTTTCATACATCATTTTCCAATTCAGTTCAGACATATTTCCCTTTCCCTTCCCCCATCCCACCCCACCCCCTCCCAGATCATGCATTCTGCCATAACTGTCCTGCATCTTTCTCTGTTTTTTTTTCTTTCATTTTTTAGAATTGACTCTTATATTACCCTCCCCCCCACACACACACACAGCTCAGGGACTGTTGCAGAGGAGGAGAGAGAAAAATTGTAAGGGCCACGGCTGTTTCCTGAACCTAGGGAAGCAGAGACATTCAAGAAGGGTTTACTGTGTACTGGCATCAGTGGTGGCAACACACACCAGACCCATGACAATCAGACAAGTGCTCAGAGTGGAGAAGAGTGGGCAAAGGCACATCAGCCCTAGTCAGGGAACTGTTGGAGACTGCTGACTGGACTCCAGTGAAAGAATTTGCACAGAAGGACATCTGGGAACACATGCTTTACTGGATAGGACTTAGCATGTATGGTGGAATGCATGAGGTACAGTGGGAGGTTGAGGGGCATGGATAGGGGGAGGGTCATACTCCAATTTAGAACTGTTGCATGAAATGTACAAAAGCTCAATCATTTAAAAAAATCTTACAGAGTATGGTGTGATTAAAAAATTAGAATTCTTTGTCTTAAACCAAGTTCTAAGTTTACAGTGATTGATATGAAAGACTAATATTTAATGTTTCTTAAAAATATTTTAAACTTTTGTTGTTTTTAATTATGTGGTTTTGTGTAGTCTGTGCACATGAGTGCAGGTGTCCCCAGAAGTTGTTAGCTTTGATCTCCCAGAGCTGGAGATGAGGGGCACTTGTGAGCTCCCAAGTGTGGGTGATGCATACTGAACTCTGGGCCTCTAAGAGAGCAGCAGATGCTCTTAACTGCAGAGGCTTTTCTACAGCCCCAGGGAAGGTATTTGAGTGCTAAACAAAAGGTGAAGAAAAACAATTTCACTACACAGATATCAAATTCACTCATATCATTATCTAATTGCTATTGTAAGAATTGGTTCATAGCTCTTGAACTGCCATAACTTGCTTATTATGTATACATCATATGTGAGGTAGGCCTTTTTTTGTCTTCTAAATGGGAATTAGTACAGCAAATAACCAAAGACTCAAAGCTAACTTGTGTGAGTCAGAGTGAACCATCCAAAAATATTATGTTAACTACATGTGTCCTTTCAAATTTTCTTGTTCTTATTTACTATTATTAAACCTACATACTTGGGGCTGGAGAGATGGCTCAGTGGTTAACAGTGCAGGCTGCTCTTGCAGAGGACCTGGGTTCGATTTCCAGAACCCACATGGTGGCTAAGAACCGTCTTTAACTCCAGTTCCAGGGGAATCCAAAGCTCTCTTCTGACCTCCGCACCATTGCATGACACGGGTAAGCCAATCTACAGGCAGACAGTACGCTCATACACATAAACGATAATAAATAAAAATAAAAAAAACCTACACACTTAATAACTTACTGGTGAAAACTCTAGCGTAGATAATAACCCATAAAATTCTCAACAATAAACATCTACCCTATATGGTAACAATTAAAATATTTTAATGGCATGGATAATTTTGCTGGCGGTCTTATGTGTCATATAAACATGCACAAGATAGTTTTAAAGCTTTTGGCTTTTCTAGGAAGTAATAAAGGATTTGGTTTCAGCAAACTCTTGTTCAGAACTGTTGCTGGCATTACGTAAATGCACAATTTTATGTATTAAATTGGAGATTGCCCCAAACCAGCACACACTATTGATTCACCATGAGCCAGAGAAGTAGTTAGGCCATCAAGGGTCTCGCTTCCCAAGTCTCTTTCATGTAATGAAATTTACAGTGAGAAAGTCAAGAATGCAAAGAGAGAAGTCTGGGTTTTATGGCCAAGGGGGAAAAGACTCAGTTCAAACTGCATGTTAATTCCTGCTGAGTCGGCTATTGAAGTGGTAATAAGGCGGAGGCACGGCCGCTGGCCTTCACGTTTGTGCCTCTCAGTCTGGCAGTTCCCTACTCATCAAGGACAGTATTCAGTGTGGCTGGCTGCAGACTCTGCACCAGCAATCTCCTTTCTGACTGAACTGTGAAAGTTATAAGCTCCGGATATCAGTTAACTAATGCTGAAATGCATTTGTGCTAAACTCTTTTGTATTTTCTTCAACATTGTTTCTCTGAACATCATTTACTTTTATATTATCATCTTGGAGCCTTTTTTTTTTTTTTTTCATTTCAGGACCCTAAATTATCATTTTGCCAAAACAAAAATAAAATAAAATAAAATGGCATTGTCTTTTCCAAATATCTGAGTCTAGTTTTAAGGAGTGATGCTCTGAGAGCAGATGGAAAAGAAAGGGTCTTCAGGATGCTGTGTATTTCACAAGTATAAATTCGCTCACTTCCTCCTTTCAGTATCATTTTGGAGAAAGAGCTTCAGTAACCCTTTAATATCTGAATTGATGCAGCTCTTACAGAAAACTGTGAAATATATAGTAACCATCAGAACGATTCTTTTTTGCTAGCACAAAAATTAAAATTTTGGATATTTAAATGGGGTCAATTTACCAGTTAAAAATTAATGGTATTCTCTGAAACTAAAACATGGACTTCTAACATTCCACATGAATCATCAGACTGTGAGTCTGGGAAGGATTAAACCATTGTATTTCTTACTTCCCACACAGCATAGTCCAATCAAGGTTGGACTCAATTCTCCTGCTCCTTAGAGCATTTCTCATTTCTCTGCATATCACTCTGTTTCCTTCCTATTTAGTGAGTCAGTCCCACCTCATGCAAGGCATTATAGTATCAAGGTGAAAACATTACTATGTGGCATTCTAACTCTCTCTTGCCTTGCTGTTTCTTACTAAAACCTGGCATATCATGGCCAGTGGATGATGTATGTAAGCCAGTATTTTGCTTCTACATTGTTTAAGTTAGTATGAATGTGTGCAGATGCTTTGTAAATTGGAAATGCATTGTACTTCCTGGATAATGATAATAATGTTACATGAAATACATTATTATGTATTTACAGACTTACAGTCTCTGGATTAGGAACCCCTTTTAGTGTCAATCTTTTCTTTTACACCAGGTTATTATGTGTTCAAAAATGCTTTAAGAAATTTATATATCTTTTTTTAAATTCCATATCTAACTTATGGGTCAGTCCTAAAATTCTGATTCATTTCAGGCTTAGGAAGTATTTATTATTCAGTGGTGGGAAAATAAAGCCACAGAAGTGGTTGGTTAAGAACAGAAGTCCTCACAGAATCAGACTTTTATTCACTTGTACACAATTTCACAAGACCTTCATATAGTGTAACAACTTATGGTGGCCTAACAAAATAGATTTTATTTAGTAATGGAAGGGACAGGAAATGACAATGAGTGATTTTCCTAAGTAGGCCATTAAGCTCACCCGGAGACAGTGCTGCATGAAAATAGTTTTATAAATGCCAGAAGACTGATAATCAGTGAGCTAGTTACAATGGTCAAATGAACATGAAAGTTGATGAGTTGACTTCTCAGGGTTCCCTCCAGTGCTACAGCCCCAAGAAATGCTTTGCATGGTCTATAAAATATGCAAAATGTAGAAATGAAAGAATTTATACCCTAAGGTTATCTCACTGCATAAAAACACAAATCATAGAGAACAAAAGACTTTGGGGAATGGATACAATATAGAGAGAAAAGATAAAAGAATTGATAAGAACAAAGAAGTAGAACTAAAGAAAACCATGGCAAGTTTAATCAAAGGGAAAGTACTAAGTAGTTCAATGACAAAAGTGGTTATAATATGATACCGAAAACAAACATTTTAACAAGTTTTTCTAAATTTTCAAAAGTGATAGAAATAGGAAAGGGCTTCTTACAAACTGTAAATATCTTTCACAGTCGCTTCATGATTGTTATTTTTTAAATACAATGATACAATTGATGAAAATATATGAGCATCATTTTTAATGCCTGAGAAATATTAGCTTAGTATTTATTTAAGATGCCCATGTACCAAGAATATAATTATCCTAAATCAAACTTCCAAATATCCAGTTATTTTAGTTTGAGCAGCTAGTAGAGATCTTTTGATTCAATTCTTTAATTATTCAAATAAGCAACTAGAGCACAGATAACTCGAAGACTTTACCGAAGGATCCTTTTATTTATGGTGGAAGAAACTTGAGTAAAGAATTTCAATCCTGTAGGTAATCTCTCTCTCTCTCTCTCTCTCTCTCTCTCTCTCTCTCTCTCTCAACATTTCAATCTTATCACATAAACAAATAAAAATATTAGTAAGTGATAAAATGTTGCTTTCAATTCAATTATTTAACGAATATGAAAATTTCAGCTTTCTTGAAATCTTTCAAATCTCATTTTGTTTCCATATTCAGGCAAAATTAAAAATGAAACAATCAGTTAAAAGTGGTTAACTTGGGGCTGGAGAGATGGCTAAAAGGAAAATGGTTAATTTGTGACCATTTTATAACCAGCCTTATATCTTTCAAATCAGCAGTGCAAAAGGACATGTTATTGTAGCCAAAACCAGGGAGTGAGAATGTTAGTTATAATGTGTGCCTGTAAGTTCTATCAATTGTTTGTGCTTAATAAATACTGCTTCATCTTGACTAATGTTTTAAAAAGTTAAACGAAAATATGGGATGTCAGAAATCAAAATGTGTATCAGTATGAATAACACAATATACATTTTTTTTATAAAGTCACAGAGTCTTTGTGGGCCTTCAGTATCAAAGTTTTCTTCCATAAGTACAATTTTGTGTTTCTTGAAAAAGTTAGGAATAAATCGAGTCTGTCTCTAAATGGTGAACTCACATGCTAACCCACAGTAGGTGCTCAGTAAATTCAACATTCGTTTCCATTTTTTAAAAGTAAATTATATACATATATAACATAATTTCATCCCTTTTTGCATAATTTTAATTTTTTATGTGCATGTATGTGTCCATGTGTGTGCAGATACCATTTGAGGCCAGAAGAGGGTGTCTGATCTCCTGAATTGTAATTTACTGGGAACTGTGAGCTGCCTGACATGGGGGCTGGGAACCTGGGAACTGAACCCTGGTCCTGAAGAACTGCAAGTCCTCTTACTGCTGAGCCTTCTCTCCAGCCACCCATTCATTCTTTAATGGAATATAATCTGATGAGTTTGGTCAAAGGCATGCCATTCCAAAATTATCACCATGATCAAAAGAAGGCTCATGTACATAATCCTCAAGGTTTCCTTATGACCCTTTATAGCCTCCCTGATGATCACCCCATCTCCATACAAACACCAGTTTCTGTCAGGCTTGGTAGATTTTCTCTTTTACATGAAGTCAAATAAGCTGAGTTGTGAAGACTACAGTCTTGTTCCCCCCCCCTTTTTTTTACTTAGTACAATACTCTAAAATTCATCTATAAATTATATCACTAATTCATTCTTTTTATGTGGAGAAGTATTGTCCTGTATGAATATGCTGCAATTTACTTATCCATTCACCAGGTGACAAGTATTTGTGTTTTGTTTTTTTTTTTCCAGTAAGAAACTATTGTGGGAAAAGCTGTTACTAGATTTCATATATAGATCTTTGTTTAGATCTTGACAAACTTTAATGCAGAAACTTGAAGCTGAGAAAACACTGACCACAATGCAGGAAATTACTGAAAAGAAAACAAAAAGAACATCTATCTGTCTGAATGGAGTTGTGTTCCTTAACAACATAGTCACAGGTCACTATTCCAGAATATTATTACTGTGTCTTTTACTTAATCATATGCAGCAATTGAAGTGGAAATGGGAAATGGAATAAGCTGTGAACAACTAGAATCTGTCTTGTATTTTTAACCCTTCATCTCTATTCACTGCAGCAATGTCTTCTCATTATACAGCTGTGATCACAACATACATAGAAAAAAAAAAACCAAAATAGCCAACATTAACATAATTCTTTTCATATGTCAAGACTTGTAAAATCTGTCTCCATTAAATCATTTCTTTTTTATCAATTGTTAGTACTAAATGAGTACTATTTATCTGTTTATAGACTAAAATTCAGCAAAGCAGATTTTACATAACTAGTCAAAGACAGAGTTAAAATTTAGAAATAGTAAATTGATAGCACAATCTTTGTTCTTAAATTTCATTGAATAACGAAATAATGATAATCTTATTAAAATCTAGGGTCTTGTGTGTATACATGTATGTGTACATGTATGCTCACATATATTAATGTGGGTGCATATTACGTGTGTGAGTGAATGCAAGCATGCATGTGTCATATGTGTGTCAGGGACAACCTCAGATAGTGAGTGTCATCTTTTTCCTTCTGTGTGACATAGGCTCTTGTTTAATTGCTATGTACACCAGGCTAACTGAGCCACAAGTTTCATGGAGTTCTTTTGTCTCTACCTCCAAACTTGGCATTAGAGTACTTAGGCTACAGACTCACTTCCATGTCTGGGCTCACATGGATTCTGGGCATCTGAACTAAGGTCCTCAAATTTGCAAGGGATACATTTCTCCGACTGAACCAAAGCCCCAGCCAAGAAACGATGATCTTTTAAAAGTACTATGTATTAGAGACACAATTCTCACATAAATCAGGACAGATGAAAGACAACTCAGATTTGAAAATAAGACCCAGAACCAGAATCATCCCGTTGCTTAGAAGGCGACATTCTTAGTTCACAAAGCTATTATTCTTATGCTACTTAAAGCTATTGAAAGAAATTCTTCAAAATGAAATTCTTCAAAATGTCTGTATAAGAGGAACATTGGGACCTACATGCATGAACACACAACACACACACACACACACACACACACACACAAAATTATGGGGAGACATTTAGAGGTCAGAGTCCTGAGAAGACAGAAACAGAGATTGGAGGGATACTGTCTCAGCCAGAGCACACTGGAGGCAAAAGAAATAGGAAAATAAAAGGACATATATGATCTGACCTGAGGAACTTCAGAGGGAGTATGACTCTGCTAATAACTGCAATTCAGACCTCTGGTCTCCAGAATTAGCAACCGGTAAATTGTTCTTCTTTTAAGCTATTCAGTTCATGGGACCTTGTTTTGGCACCTCTCAGAGACTGATATATTAGCAAATGACAAGATTGATATCAAAGGTTTAAAGAAATGTTCTACAGTTCCTGACGGCTTCGTATTCGTAAGCATATTAGTGATTATCATCACAGCTGTAGTCTAGGCTTAATGATATTGTTATAAATAGGCAGCAAAGCACCAGGGCATCAAATAGGAATAATATCCTTTTGAAGGACAGGCAAATATTTTGATTTCTGAAGCTCCTACTAAATTCATGTTAAGGTCCATGATTTTATATGCAAGCATTTTCCAATTTTCTATAACATGAATCCTCTTGTTTGTCTGATATATGCTGACACCATTCATTCCAAGGTTATATGCCACTCACAGGTGTCAAATGAAGGTGGAATTGAAGTTTTATGCAAAAGAAAATTGTGTACTAATGAACAAAGAAATCAAAAAGGTAATAAGAAAAGACAGTTTCATCAAAATTGTTGCCTTCTTTTCTAAAGGAACTCGACAACACTAGAATGTTCTGATGGTTGTCCAATTCCTGAGGAAACAAAATAAGGTAAATATAAAAATATCCCAGGGACCCTGTTGTTGCACTCAAAGTACTCTTGGAAGAATTGCTGCATAGTTTGAATATTCTATTCAGCAATCACAATTCAGCAAAAAGAACATCCATTGTATTTATGCTAACTATAAGAAGTTTATTAGCTTGGTGTACCTTATTCCTACCTTTCCTTCTGCCTAAATGCAGAGTCCCAATAGATCTATCACTTTCTGATTTCAAGGATCAAAAACAGATTTGAAGTATGATGCCATAATAAACTTGGAAGCAACATCATCAGATTGGCTAATTGGGTGAGATTATTTTACTCACACATGAGCTAGTTTGGGTTTGTGAGCGACAATGTGTAACAGGTCAGCTCTGGGCCTATCATTCAAGAATAAGGGGAAAGAGTTGCTCCATGAGCCTAATTGTAGACATTGGATTTCATTGCAATAATATCACCTTTCCTAACTTGAACCTGCTTATTCCAAACACACACACACACACACACACACACACACACACACACACACCTGTCTCTCATCTGGTAGCACAATGGCTTGACATTACAACAAACATTGCATTCCATGTATCAATTTACACATTGTTTCTCTAGACATCAATCTCACTTAAATATCTTCTTCCACCTTTTTTTAAATTTTATTTATTTATTTATGTGTGTGAATGTACTGTATGCATGTAGCTTTGTGCACCTGCGTCATGCAATGCCGCGGAGGTCAAAAGAGGGTGTCAGATTCCCCTGGAACTGGAGTTCTCCTGGAATTGGAGTTACAGACAGTTCTCTGCCACCATGTGGGTGCTGAGGATCAAACCTGGGTCCTCTGCAAGAGCAGTCAGTGCTCTTAACCACTAGGCCATCTCTCCAGCCCCCTTCTTCCACCTTTTATCATAATTTCAGGTATAGTTTTGTTGTTGTTGTTGTTGTTATGAAAAGAAAAAAAAGAAAGTAAAATAAGAAAACCACTTGAAAATGTGTATTTAAATGTCAACTCCAGATGTATCAAGGACCTCAACGTGAAACCCCAAACTCTGAAAGCAATAGAAGAAGAAGTTGGCAGCGGACTACAAGACATAGGCATAGGAAAAGACTTCCTAAATCAGACAGCAGCTGAGCAAGAATTAAGGTCGACAATTGACAAATGGGACCTCATTAAACTCAAAAGCTTCTGTACATCAAAAGAAACAATCAAGGAAGTGAAGAGAAAACCCACAGAGTGGGTGTAAACCTTCACCACAGATACATCTGACAAAGCATTGATTTCCAAAGTATATAAACTACTCAAAAAACAAAGAAGAAAGAAAACAAATGAATCACTCAAAAGATGGAGCAAAGAGCTGAACAGAGACTTCACAAGTGAGGAATTAGAGATAGCTGAGAAACATCTTAAAAAGTGTTCAACATTCCTAATAATTAAGGAAATGCAAATCAAAACCACTTTAAGATATCATCTTACTCCAATAAGCCTGACTAGGATCAAGAAAACAAATGATACCAAGTGCTGGAGAGGTTGTGGGGAAAGGGGAACACTCATCCATTGCTGGTGGGAATGTAAACTTGTACAGCCACTATGGAAAGCAGCGTGGAGAACACTTGGAAGACTCAAAATTAGCTTACCACCTGACCCAGTCATACCACTCCTGGGTATATAAACACAAAACTCTTCTTACTGCAGAGATACATGCACAGCTATGTTTATTGCAGCTCTGTTCAAGATAGCAAAAAGCGGAAACCAACCCAAATGCCCCTCAAATGACGAGTGGATAGAGAAAATGTGGTACATCTACACAATGGAGTTCTATGCAGCAGTAAAAAAAGACAACATCATGAACTTTGCAGGTAAATGGATGGAACTGGAAGATATTATGTTAAGGGAAATAACACAGTCCTAGAAAAACAAACAATGAATGGTATCCCTCATCCATGGATGCTAGCATCAATAACCTAGTTGTAAACATTTCTTGTTGGGAGTGATGCATAATGTAAAGAACAACAACAACACCAACAACAGAAAAGACTGCATCAAAGAACTGACTGAAAAGGTGAATCTGGTGGGGTGGGGGGTTGGGAGCTGGACACAGATCTAGATTCTATTTGTTGTTTTTTTTTTTTTTATTTATTATTGTTTATGTGTGTGAGTGTACTGTCTGCATGTAGGTTTGTGCACCCGTGTCATGCAATGCCTCGGAGTTCAGAAGAGGGCATCAGATTCCCCTGGAACTGGAGTTAAAGACGGTTCTTAGCCGCCATGTGGGTGCTGGGAATAGAACCCGGGTCATCTGCAAAAGCAGTCGGTTCTCTTAACTGCTGAGCCATCTATTTGTAACATAATCTTGTACAAAAATATATATGTTAAACAATAAATTTAAAAAAAGAAAATGTGTATTCAAGTAGTGTAACCATGAATAGTTTCTAAGTGAATAGTTTTTAAATTAATATAGCCAGTAACAAAATGATGGCTTTAATTTATTCCTTCATGTAACTTTCTGTACATGAATGAAAATTCTACATGGAGAGTCCATGGCACAGATTAAACATGAGCTCACAATCTGATCTCCTATAATCGCTAGATCTGTTATTTTGTTCTTTACACACAACACTTGCCAAGGATATAATAACACAGGCACCCACTGACATGAGATTCCTCTAACACCTGGACTCAAAGCTTTAAGGAAGAGGTGGTAATGACAGTTCTATGATTATTCCCTTTCTGGTCAATTTCAATCAGTTGCTTAATGTGACTTTAATGATGTTTCTTAGTGTTCATTTATTTTTTTAGTTTTTTAACATTATACCAATAGCATTTCCTTTCAACTACCGTGATTTTTTCATTAGGATGATTATAATGGAAGATGACTCTCAGTGGAAATGGTGGAGACACTCTTGTTATCTCTGCACCATTGTTACTATACACTAATTACTCCAGTCTGTCATGTGAATGAGTATTTAAGGATATTTTAGTCCCTAAACCGCTGCATTCATTCTAATTCTGTATGCTAAAGATCCTTATGACATTATACTGACAGCAATGGTGGCACTGCACACATGCCCAGGCCTCTTACAATTTAAACATAGTTAGTGTTCGGATATATATTTTAATTTATAAATCATTTGAAACTAAGATAAAAAGGTGTGTTAAGAGTTTAAAGTTTGTCAGTAAACTTTCCAGTAAATGTTTTGGGAATCCTGCTAAAGAGAAGACTGAATTATTTGGCCAATTTCCTGCTCTATTTTGCAAACCATGCTTCAATTAAGCTCCTGGTATGGGTAGGCAGTTATGAATAATGTCCAGCTATCACACAGCTCCCTGGTCCTATGAGAAAGATGTCAAATGCACTGAACCCATCAAGACAGGGATTTAGGTCATTAATTCAACCATAGATTTGAAAGCATTTCAAAAAGTGGGTCATCAGTTTGTCAAAGGTACAAACAGGACATGACAGAATAGTTTCTAGTACTGAAACACAGTTACAAGGCACATCACAGTAATCAATGCAGTTCATTATAAAATCTGTTGTTTAGGGCAATACAGGAAAGTTCAAAGTAAAAGGTATACTTGTCTCTATCTAGGGATGATAAAAAGGTTAGAAAGATAAGATGGCACCATTATCAAAGCCTTGTAAATAGGTGACATACTGTGCTGGCATTTTAAAAGTTTCTTTTTCAAGCCCAGCACTTCAATCACCATAGCAATAGGTTTTACAAAGACTCGATTAATTAGATGCAAATGGCTGCAAGGGAAACAGAACCTTTCAGTATTTGAGAAGTAGAGCTTAAATCTGATATATTGTATATGATGATATGGAAACTGTATTGTCAACTGAGTATGCTATAATTAATGTACAGTCTCTCAAGGAAAGGTCATTTGAGTTAGCAGATTTGCAGTTGTTTTGAAGCAAGTGTGATGATGCTGCTGTTGCTACCAAAAACTAAGGGTTGATTTCAGGACAAGCACAGATATGCATAAATTCAATAAGTGATAAGTAACAAAATCCCAGAAAAATATAATAATAGAAGTAAAGTTACAAGTTTCCACTCTCATTGAAAGGCTGATGAAAGTCATCAAATAAAGTATTTATGTCATCATGGAGGTAACAAGTTATTAATTTTTAACTTTTAGGTTAACTTTAAGTATGTTAAGAATGCTTTCAAAATGTTGAATCCATTGTTATGAGAGCAGTTCAGATGAGCAAGTATACTCCAACACCCACTGAACATCACTGATAAATGAAGAGACAAGTCATTATGACTCTGAAGGTTCATTTCTTCCTCTTTTCAGCAGCTATTAGAGACATTAGGCTAGAGTTAAAGCAAGCGCACTCCATTTCCTTACACTGAATTGTGGCTGTTTCACTGCAAGGAACATGGGTTTCTACTGCTGCAAAGACTTCTTCTCCAGAGAGAAACTGGGAACTGGAGCTCTAGTTGGTGGACACTGGTCCTCTGGTATGCCTACTTCAGGCCCAGTCTAAGCATATGCATACTTATTTCTGAAATTAAGGAATCTAAAGAAAAGTGTTAATATGTTTTGATACTATTATAAAATTTATTTATTTATTTATTTATTACGTATTTGTGTGTGTGTGTGTGTGTGTGTGTGTGTGTATCCCAGACATGTAAGGGTACATGTTTCCTGCAGAGGTCAGAAAAGGGCATCAGCTCACCTGGAACCAGAGTTATAGAAGGTTATTAGCCACCATGTGGATGCTGGGAATTGAACCCTGGTACAGTGAAAACACAGCCATTGCTCTTAAATGATGAACTATCTCTCCAGTCCCTGTTTTGGCTTGCAATTGTATTTTCAGTCTCATGTTTTGAACATTAGGTCCCCACCAACATTGTGGTTTGATATTAAAGTCTGTGGAACCTATAAAAGGTGAGGCCTGGCTAGTGAAAGTAGGTCATTGAGGGCAGACTTTTTTCTTTTTTTTTGGTCTTTTCAAGACAGGGTTTCCCTGTAGCCCCAACTGTCCTGGAATTCACTCTGTAGACCAGGCTGGCCTTGAACTCACAAAGATCCACCTGCCTCTGCCTCCCAAGTGCTAGGATTAAAGGCGTGCGCCACCACGTGCAGCAAGGCTTGAAAGTTCACACCATCCCTAATTCAGGTTGCAATCTCTGCATCCTAGTTTTTATTAGGCGAGTATCCAACCTTGTGCATTCCCATCTCCACAGGCCAGACCACGGCATCATTCCTTCTCTACTGTAATGGACTTAAATCTATCTGACACCTTGAGTCACATACAATCCTATCCTTCTTTATATTACTTCTGTCACCTGTTTTGGTGGTAGAGATGAGAAAATAATACAAGTGCATACTTATTAGATTTTCTATTAAACTATTTTATATGTCTATCTTAAGATATCATTTCTGCATGACTCTTGCCTTGCATTGCAACATTTAACCATTTCTCTATCCTTTCACTCTTCAGCTCCTAGCCCACAGAATATCAATAGTTCAATGTCAGTGCTGACATGTTTAAATGAACTCTGCTTAATTGCTTATAGACTGTTTCAGACTGTTTCATTGCTTAAAGCTGAGACTGGAAGAGCTTGTGTTGCGAATTCCTACACTGATGTGGCCTTTGTACCTGAAATGCTGTGGTATGTATGATTCCTGATCCTGAGGGACAATGGTTCCAACCTGTCTTCAGAGAAATGCCATCTTTGGCAGGAAGAATAAAGAAGAAGAGAGTAAAGAAAAGTGGGAAAAGATTTTAGAAACCCCAGGGTTCACTCTTCTCTGATGCTTGTTTCTCTTTCATACTGTGTACTGGGTCCTTGAAGGTTCAATAAACAATTGGTATATTCTAGAATGCTTGAATTGACTCTCGAATGATGAGAAGAAATTATCCAAGTGCATGTGCTCTGGGTGAGTAATTCAGGAAAAATGAAGGTCAGAAAAGAGTCTAGCAGTAATTCAGGCATGAATGTAAGGGTTGACACTGAAATCAGGAAGAACCAGCATCAGCAAAGTCTATATTGTGGAACCTTCTGGAAACTGTGCAAAAGTCACTAGGACTTAGATATTGGGCTCTTGGATCAATGAAGAAAAGAAAAAAATGGAAGGAAGGGTGTTCCTTGCACGGCAAAAACTTCTCTAAGCATGAACGTATTTTTTATCTTCGCTCTAATTCTGATAGCCACTTTATGAATCATATGCTATTATTCTGTCTGTTTCGGATATTCTTGAATTTCTATCTTTGTAATCAATACATGTCTGCATTTGCTTTTAAATCAGCTCCATTCTTGGACTATTTAAACTGAAGCATTTACAGAATTTTATTTAAGTAACAGATAGCGCAGATGTTCAGTGGTCCCAAAATGTCCATGTGTTAGAGATTTGATCCCCAGCAGATGCTACTGGTGGAGGATGATGAAACCTTTGGAAGTTGGGGCCTACACAAAGATCCTTAGCTCATTAGAGGTTCATGTTTGACCGCAATAGTAATCTCTCAGCTTTTTCTTCTTTCTTTTATTACTTCTTAGCCATTAGATGAGCAGTTTCCCCTTCATTATTGTCTGTTCAGAGAAGGAAGCCCAGCTAATCAATCACGGACTGAAATTCTCAAAAAACATAAATCAATATAAAGCTTCTCTCTATATAATTTTATCTGTTTTGGTGTATTGGTATAAATTACAGGAAGCTGACTCATATGGTTGGCTTCCAGTGTCAACACACCTGGGAAGAGGGAACCTCAACTGGGGAACTTCCTCTATCAGACTTGCGTGTTGTCAATCTGTGAAACATCCTTTTGATTGTTGAGTAATGTGGCAGGGCCCAGCCCACTGTGGGTGGTGCTAATTCAGGGCAGGTGGTCCTGGGTTGTGAAAGAAAGCAGGCTGAGCTCTGACCAGATAAGCATGCCAATATGCAGTGTTTGTCTGTGGTCTCTGCTTCAGTCCTGTCTCTAGGTTCCTGCCCTGATTTCTGTGATGCACATATAAGCAAATATAAGCAAAATAAATTCTTTCTTCCCCGAATTGATTTTGGTTAGTTTTTCATCACAGCAATAGGAAGTAAAGTAGAACACTTACTAATATAGTTTTTTGAAATAAATAATAGAAATTCAATATGAAAAATGCCTACTCCCATTGTCCTCACAACTCCCTCCCTTCATTACAAACTGCTTGTGGCTTGCTCACACCACTTGAGAACATCATTCCCTAGTTGAACAATGTATGAATGTTTCCTTCATATTTGAAAACAAATAATTAAAGAGATCATTTGAAAATAAGTTACCTTCATATAACTCTTGATTAAATTTAAGAACACTTTGCTCACCCAAAGGAATTACCTATCAGTTTATCTACAATGATTAATATTCTCATTTAAGTTTAACCTTAGTTAAATTCAGACAAAATTAAATAATTGTAAGTAGATATATCTTGTTTAACAAAGGCATTTTTAAACCCCTTCAGGAGGAGCTCTCCTTTGGGAGATAAGCAAAATTTTCTAGAACTGCTAATGCTCATTCCATAGGTATTTGTGAAGCTTATCAAATATTCAAAGTGCAAACACAGATATCTTTGATCTATCAATATTTATAGCCCCCAAATAGATTATTGTTGCAAATATGTCAGGACAATGAAAAATATCCTTTTGCAGTGAGGATTTATAATAAAGGGCAGTAGAACCATATAATTTATTTCTATCATTTATTGAATAACACATAAGTAATAAGAAATGAAGGTACTAATAAGTTATGAAGGTCATCTCCTGATGTGCATGAGAAAATATAATTTATTTACATCATTATCTGCTTTAAGGTTTTCTAGCCACAGAGGATTCAGGAACTTATGAGTGTGTGTCTGGACTCTATACTGGAAAAGTACCTTAATATGACTATTAATAGGTTTTGTACATATGCATTTTCTTTTCTTCACAGAGAAATAGGGCCCTGATCTGGACTAAATGCTTGTTTTATTCATAATTGAGACTATATTTGTAGATAATTAGACCCAATTATTTCAAACAGATTAAAACCCAGTAACTATTGTTAGACTAGGTAGTGATAGCAATGATTCATATTTATAACATTCTTTCTCATTTAAGTACAATGTTTTTTGTTTGCTTCTTTTTTAAAAATGACTCACCATGTGGTCAGAGCATCCAGCAAAGTCACAGTCCTCCTACCTCAGTTTCCCAATTACTGGGATTACAGATAAGCATACCTACACTCAGTTTAAATTAATGTTTATGCATTTCTTTGAGACATTAATTTTAAAATATTGCTATTAAACATTGACTCTATGTTAAATGATACTTGTGTACACATACTCTCAGACTGAGTATTGAGCTTATCAAGAAACTTACAAGTAAATAGTCTAAACAGGAGTCTCAACAAATAAATTTCTGAGTTATTTCACTTTCAGTTACATTAGGCTTCCTCTAAAAGTTAAAGTCACTAGTATTTATTGGAAGAATTGTCCATGGATTTGTATTTTTAGTGTTTCTACCTATCAATATAAATAAGTAATTAAATAGCACATTTGTGTTTAGGGTGACTGGAGCTGGAAGAAGCTAAGAACCCTTTCCTATGTTTTGTGGCTAGAATAAGAAACTAAGTATCTTTTATTCCAAAGTATAAAGAGCAGTGTTCCAGGCATGCAGAGTTCTGCATGGGAAAAAGCTACAGACTGCCTTGATACATCATTAACATGCAGAACCTTGTTCAGAAATTTGGAATGGTCTTTGAGATTCTGCATCTTCAACACACTGGGAAGTGATTACCTAGCTCATTTGGCATCACCTGATGGCTCCCTTTCTTTCATCATCTAATCTTTTATGCCCACCAACTACACTAATACTTGAAAACTTTGAGTGGAAATTTCTCTCTGGTTTGAATGATCCCAAGAAATAACTTATTAGTTCTGTATTTGATTGCACGATTTATGATTGTGATTGTTCCATGGTGCAGATTGAATAAAGAAAGCCTTGTAAATAAGCCTGCATTCTAGAATCTTCAACCTGTGAATATGTTAGGTTAAGTGATGAAAGAGAATTAAGGTTGCAGAAGGAAGTAAGGTGACATTTAACAAACTTTGAGATGGAGCAAAGGTCTTCAATCTTCCTGATAGGTCCAGGGTATTCGTGACAGTCCTTATCAGTGAACAAGGGAAGGCTGAGAGAGATAGAGAGAGGAATAATGTGGGAAGAATGTGGCCTTCAGTTGCTGGCTTTGAAGATAAAGGAAGGCATATGACATTTAGAAGCCAGATATGAGGCAAGCGATTATTTCACCCTGATAGCCAACACTGAACACAGTGCATTTGAAGAGTGTACAGGACTGAAAGCAAATCATTCAGTAAGATATTCACAGTCAAGAATTGACCTATGTGATACAAAAATTGTTCAAATTCAGACTTTCTAAACAGGCTGTGTATATAATTTCTATGTAATAGGAAAAGTTGACAAATATTCTAACAAAGTATAATGTATAATGCCTTTCTGTAAAGTTAGAGTTACTGCTGTTTACTGAGAAATTAGCTTTTACTTCTCCTTACAATGTAAAAAACAAACAAAAACCAGAAAATAAAATATACCTAAAACAGAGTAAAATAAAAAAAAAATGAGAGTTATAAAATGGCAGCATCCCACTGTAGAAATGTGTAGAGAAGAAATGACATTTGTGATATAAACTTGGGATGAGAGTCAGTTGTTTCACATAGACACATGGCTGACATTAAGCTGTTAGTTAAGGAGTACTTAGAAAAGCAGTACCACTTATTCCCTTCCTGGGTTTCAAGCAAAAGCAACCTCAGTCACCTCCTTAAAATTGGGACCATACAATATAGTGCATACAATACAGCTTCTGCTTGTTAAATTCTCTGCAACACATGATGGTCCTAATTGGTATTCTTAAGTATTTAGAATCTCTTTCTTTAAGTTTATTTAAAAAATATTTACATTTAGACTTTGTGAGTTTAAAATTTAAAGAGAAAATTTCTTCACTTTGTTAACTTTTTCTTAAATTTAAAGTGTGAAGAATCCCAAATCTCTTAATTTTCATTTTAACATATATCCATATGTGTACTTTTATTCCTTTTTTAATAAATGTGGTGAGCTATCTGCAGTTTACACTTATAATTTCAATTGTTATGAGAATTATATACATGAGTGCATATTTACAATATTTACAACATATTACAACAAATATTTACATATTTACATTTGCCCCCCTCCCTTCAACTTCTCACATGTTCAGTTACTTCACAGATTCATGACATTTTTTCCTTTAATTATTATTGTTACACACACAAACACACACATGTATGTACATGTGTACACATATACATAGTACAACTTAATGTCACACTTGAGTATATCTTGTGGGTAACAACTAATTGTCTCATTGTATTTAAAACCTCAAGAAGAGAGAATTGGGAATTTGTGCCTGGCTTTGTAAACTTAGTACTTATGGCTAGAGACCTTAGGGTCATATACCCTAGAAGAGAGCTCTATTGCCATTTTCCAGACCAACATAATTTAACTGCATTTTAAATACTTATCCTATATGCAAAGATAAGTGTAGTTCTTACCCTTATCGAAGAAGCTCTTTTTAGAAAAGATGGAGATGATTACAGAGGACCACAACTGGTCGAATTTAAATAATAAGCAACCATAGAGTGCCAAACTATTATTGATACATCTACAATGCAATTCTTTATGCCCAAGGCTCTGGGAACATCTCGGAAGAAGGTGGGAAATGTTCCAAGAGCCAGAGGACCAGGACCACTGCTGTGGGTATCTTCTAGCCAAAACAGGGAAACTGCATCCATGAAATAGCAGTAATATGATTGGGCAAACAATATCTGTAAAATGACAATAACAGTTGACTTATCAATGTGATGAGGGACATTTCACAAGGTCTGACCCTTACATGAAGAGTTACAGCAATGCATGTATCCAGGGGGAAGAAGCTACAGATTTTGGCAGGTAAATTGTCCTTAATAAGCAATCAATTCCTATCCCTCTTTATTTTCTTGATACAGATCTAAGTAGAGTCTATAGTTTAGTATGTTTAGTAGTATTTTTATAGTGTTCCATCTTTGACTTTGTGCAGATGAGTAAATAAGAGGATCCACATACTTTGTATCCCACCGAACCTCTCCTTCCTTCAGTCCTTCCTGCTTTCTCACCGAAAGATAAAGTGTACAAGGAACTCCTGAATGGAGGTCTTACCAAATTTAAGTAACATTTTTCATGTATTGGCACATATGTTACTAACTTTAACAAAAAGTTATTAGGTAATTACCTGGCATTGCCCCATGCATATCAATCCACATAATTGTAAAGCCCTAGAAGTTTGCAGAGTAGAATCCTCACATTATTAGTTACCCTATAATTGTAATTTTATGAAAACTCATCTTGGACTCTAAAATAGCATTACTGATGGGTGCTCATTGTATTATAATACATCTTATGGAAACAGATGCCTTAATGATTATGTAGTGGCATATGCAATCACATAAACTCCAAACAAGAATAAAAATTGAGATTAAACAATTATACTTTGGGGGTTATCTTTAACACATGCAAAGCTAGACAGATGATTCATTGGGTAAAACAACTGAATAATTGATTCTAATGACATGAGTTAGGATTCCCAGAATACATGTAAAACAAGGCCTTATTCACATACATATCTGTAATCTTGGCACTCCTACAAGAATATGGGAGACTGATCCAGGGGAGTCCCCAAGTCTCATAATCCTGCTATCCTGGCATATACACTGGTGAACAAGAGACACTTCCTCAAACAAGGTAGCATATCAAGATCGGCACCAGATATTTTCTGACCTCCAAATGTGCTCTGTAACATGCTTACTCCCACACTCCCACGCATACACATTATGCTCACAGAGCATACATGACAGGTAATATATGCAGGCATACTTATAGATGAAAACTTAACTCTCATAATGACTGACTCAGAGAATTTCTTATCCTTAAAAATGTTTCCTTGATCTGATCCCTTATCTGAATTCAATATATAGGACAGATATGTTTGACAGCATAGCATGCACAAGATCTGTGCAAACTCAATCAAGAGTAAATAAACTTTTTTGATGGGTTCCAGGTAATTGTTAAAGATGGCAATGCCAGCCGGGCATGGTGGTGCACACCTTTAATTCTAGCACTTGGGAGGCAGAGGCAGGCGGATCTTTGTGAGTTCAAGGCCAGCCTGGTCTACAGAGTGAGTTCCCAGACAGCTGGGGCTACAGGGAGACCCTGTCTCAAAAAGACAAAAAAAAAAAAAAAAAAAAAAAAAAAAAGATGGCAATGCCTGAATGACTGTTATCCATATCCATCTGGTTTCCTAGCTCAAAGAAATATTTTTCCAAGTCAAACCACAGCCATATCCTACATTTCTCTGAGCTTGCATCAGCCCCAGTGCCTTTTCATTTTAGATTAATCTCATGACACTAAATAAAGCTAATAAAGCTGATTTTTATATCTATGAAGTAGTACTAATACCGAGAGGGGGGAATACAAAATAACCCAGAGAAATAACAATAAATTTTGACCTCTGAGAATAAATAAAAGACAGGAGATTGGAAAGGAGCTCAATTAACCTGTTCAGCAAATATTAATAATTTATGTGTATGCTACTTCAATACTGTCTTATTGGTTGGCAAATAGACAGGCTACAACAAAATATGTTTTGGAACATTGATGATATTAGACCCTAAAACTTTCATGATTTTGTACTAAGTTAAAAGTAAGGATAGTATCTGCTATAACTATAACGTTTCGATGAAAAATATGTTAGCTACTGAGAAAAAAATAGGGAAATTATCTTTTCATTCATATTTTGATTCTTAAATGAAGAATCTTTTAATATTTTTTCTGGAAATATATGATTACTTATTCTTATGATATTTTAAAGAAACTTAAGTAATAATTACAAAACTTCAATTTAACTACATGTGCTTTATATTTTTAGAATATAAAATCATTGCTGATAATGTTTGTAATAAAATGGTAAATTTCCAAGATAAAAGAGCATAAGAAGATATCTACACACAAAATATTTTTGTCTCTCATCTCCATATTTACCTTAATTCTATGGCAGTTACTGAACTGAGATTTGATACATTAAGTATGAAAATATTGCCTGGGGCTGGAGAGATAGCCTAGCGGTTAAGAGCACCGACGCTCTTACAGAGGACCCGGGTTCGATCCCCAGCGCCCACATGGCGGCTGAGAACCGTCTGTAACTCCAATTCCAGGAGAACTCCAGTTCCAGGGGAATCCGAGACCCTCTTCTGACCTCCGCGGCATTGCACGACACGGGTGCACAGACCTACATGCAGACAGTACATTCATACACATACAAAAATAAATAAAATTAAAAAAAAATATTGCCTATAAGCTTATTTCAGTCAACTTGATTGGAATTTGGAGGCATAGTTTCCCTTGTACATCTCAGCAGCAATGTGCAAAGATCTTACATTATGCATCTTAGTGGAGAGGAACCTCTGCAATTTGATGTTTTGGGGGTTCTGCTGAGTCTTTTCTAAGCCTTCTTGGAACACATAGGTGATTGATAAGGCTGAGAACTATGAGTCCCCATTGAATCTGGGTTGTCTTTGCATCCATTTCCTTCTACAGGCCAAAATTTTCATCCAAATCTACTAGGAAGGAAACTGAGATCCTAGAAGACTTTCCTTCATCGCTTGAAATATAGACTCTTCTCATTTCCTGGGTCATAAGATTTTCCTTTTCCATTTTCCTTTAAACCAGCTAGCTTTCTAGTCTCATTGGGGTGAGACCTTGATATCAGCAGTCACAGCAGAACACTGTGGACTAAGTGGCTTTAACTGGCAATGGTTTATGACTGTTTTAAATGCCAGAATTCTGAAATCAGGAGGACACTAAGCAAAGGAACATAGCAAAGGCTATGACATTCTGTTTTTCATTACTGTGTGTGCACGCAGTAGGACAGAATTTTCTCTTATCCTTTTACGAGTGCATTAATACCAATTTGAGGATCCCATCCCTAACATAATATATAAATAATTAGTTTAAAATATAGTCATATTGAAGCTTATGGCTTCAACATATGAAATTGGAAAAGAACACAAATGATAGCAAAGTTTGATTTTGGACAATATAGAATTATGCTAGAAAAGATTCAGAGCATTGAAGTTGAAAACAATTAAATTTATATGAAGAGTTTGAGTAGTAAATAGGAAAATACCCCAAATGAGAGAAAGCAAAAAGTTGTTATTCTAAAAAAGTATTTTAGCTTCATAAAAATTTGGAATCAGATGTTATCATAATGCATTGCAATACGAAATAACAGATAACTTTCACATTTAATGCACAAACCAGTTGAAAATTATTTTAAAAATTCCAGAAGTCATTCAGAACATTTTGAGGATACATTCTTATATACATTATTATGTGCGAGTGAAAAAAATATTAATACCATGCACTCATTTCATGTTAAAACACCATAAAACTACAGTAAGTGAAGTCAATGAGAAACTAAATAAAAATATGTAAGTTCATATTTTATACAACAAAGTAAAACAAGGCTGTCAAAGAAGTTATGTTTCCTATAAAATAAAAAGCACATTTCCCTCACCAAAACTCAGGGGCACTGATGTATTATATTGCTGAGATTTGAAAGTCTCATTCTGGTTGTTATTAACACTCTGGTATGTAGCAAGCAATGCCTTAAAATGAAAACCTATTTTCCTGTTCCCCCTTCTTTCTTCACAACATTACTTTCTCTTAACTACCACTTAAAATTCAAGTAAGATTTTTTTATGACTAAGGTCACATTATAAAATAGCACATAAGATGAAAGTAATAGAGTGTAGCCAAGGAGGGGCATGAAAATGAACACATCAGAAGGGAGCTTTGCTTGAGCATAGCATCAGAGGTGTTCATTTCCATTGGAGCTTTAAGGTAGGCTGACAGGAGCAATCAACTGCCTCATAGATCACTGACAGAAGCCAGGGACGACAGATGATATGCAGAATAGCAAACCCCACCAAAATTAAACAAAGTGCTGGAAGAACAATTAGCATCTTAAGATATCAATGTGCTAAGGAGGAACATTGCTAATTTAGGGCACAAAACCAAATCTGCATGACAGCTTCATCTGACCAGCATGGAACCTCACAGCATAAATGTCACAATTAAAACTATAAGGTTAACAATATGTTTTTAAACACTTTCAGATTAGCCCACAAAATAAGTGTCACAATTTTCTTAATTATCTGTCAGCATATATATATATTAATATATATATATATTATATATAGTAATATTCATTTATAAATTTCACAGTGCAGTCAGTCTGACCAGCTGAAGGCAGGTATCTGTGCAGATGTTAAGAACTTTCATTACTGACCACACACCACTACCTCATGAGAATACAATGTGTCAATAAGCAATTTCACTTACTTAACTGATAGACTGGAGTAAAAAACATAGTTTTATATTCAGGGACATGCTTCAATAATGAAGAGTGAAAGGTAGAGGCAACCCTGCTAGAAGACAAGGCCAATTTTGCCCATAAAGTGAAAAAATCTTTGAGTTTACCCATAGGGAACAAAGAATTCATCTTGGAAGAACATATTCCATTGAACAGATGTTCTCAACCTAAATAAATCTGGAGGAAAAGAAGGCAGGCTACATGAAATGGAGTACTAAGCAGTAAGAAAAGATGAAATTATGAAATTCACAGGTAAATAGATGAAACTAGAGAATGTTAGTCTGAGTGAAGTAACACATAGGCAGAAAACCAGGAGATGTATGTTATCCCTTATTTGTGGATTGTAGCACCAATCCCTGTGAGTATATATCCTGGTAAACATCAGCAATCAAGAAATTAGAAAGGATATATAGAGGTAAAGGAAAAGATAAAAATCCTGAAACAGAGGGAGAGTAAGGAGCAAATGTTACTGAGAGGAGGTTGGGAGGGTGTTGGGTTGAGAGGAGAGGAGGGGGGGCTATTATGGGAGTTGGGGGAGGCCAGAAGAGGAGGAGGGTGGGGATGATGGGGGTACAGTTACTGGCGAGGGGGGAAGTGGGTGATAACAGAAGAAACAATAGAGATGATTGGAATTTCTAGGAAACCCAGAGCATATGTGATGCCCCAGAGACCACACGAGAAATTCACATACACCGTGTGAGCATTAGTGCACTGGTTGTGCAACCTAGTGGCTACGTGACAGGCAACACAGTGCAAGACAGAGGTACCCCCTTTGAATGGTTAGTGTGGTTGGTGAAAGTAATCCAGAGCCTCTCTTTAGAAAAAGTAGGCTTTCTCCAAAGCTGTTTATTATCTACCAGAAACAGAAAATAAGACCCTACTATTCAGAACAAGACATGCTTCAGAGATAGGGCATAGATTAATGAAACAGGAATTACCTGGAACCTCTCTATCTGAAGTTAAGAGCTCATAATTAATTCTAGACAATATGCACACTGCTATGAGATGAAATCAATCAATGGTGCAACCCAGCACCAAACTCTAACAACCATGATGAGCTGTCTAGCAAATTATCTCTATTGGTATGGTAGAGGCACTGTTGTCTGGGGGATGGTCAGCAGCTATCTAGTTGGACTTGGAACCCTCTCAATGGGAGTGAACCCATGAGAGCCTCTGTAAACTCAGTCAAATGCACAGGGTAGAGAGGACATGGAGCCTAGAGAAAAGCCTATCAGGGTCATAGCTCTAGACAAACGAAATTTGTTACCATACAGTAACTATGGGACCTTATATTTATAGACAAACATATCAAATGCCACTCATCAAAAAGCTACTTTTTTAGTGGGTTCTCAGTTTTATTTATTTGCCTTAATCTAATTTAGTTGATAGATCATTTCCTTTTTTTCCATTTTTTATTGATTTCATACATCATTTTTCAATTCAGTTCAGGCATATTCCCCTTTCTCTTCCCCCCAAAAGCTACTTTTTGCAAAAGATGGAGGCCACTGCAGAATCCAACAACTGGTCAGACACAGAATACACATCTGAAAAATCCCCATTCATAGAAGACACATCTTCAATTGAACCTCCAAACACAGAATGAGGGGCAGAGAGAAAATGACTGCACCCCTCGACTCTTACAGTAATTCTTTTGTACACAATAGAATATGATGTAAACATAAGGTCACAAACTAGTCAAGCTGCAAAGAATGGGAGCCCCCAGAGTGTGTATACCTGGATGGGGCCCCTGTATTAAACCTCGTCTACCCCTGGCTTAGGGATCATGGTGGAAGAGGGGGAGAAAAGACTGTAAGAGCCAAGGCTGGTACATGAATGTAGAGAAGCAGTGACTTACAATTGACTATAAGCTTTCATATGTAAACCTGGGGCCAGGTTCACATAAGATATAGGACCCATGCCAACTTGGACAAGGGTTCACAGAGGATCAAGAGAAATGGGTGGAGGACTGACCCCGGACTGAAAACTACAAGAGACTGAGTACTATTGGGTGGGGAAGACTATGATTTATGTAGGATTCCTAGATATGCTGACTAGACTCCAGCAGATCTATTTACTCAGAAGGACTTCTGGGTTTGGGAGCTTGATTGAATGGGGCTTAGTTTGGGTACTGTATCCATGAGTCTGGGTTGGGAGGTTGGGGCATGGCAAGGACTGCAAATGGGAGCACATATTAAATACGTTCAACATTAAAATCTATGAATTATATAATACCTCAATTCAGAATGATGCTAATAATAAAGCTACAATTATGTACTAAGCATGTATTTATCATACAAAATGGCTGTATTGAAAATAACCTGCCTTTCATCTTACCATCTTCTCACTATTCCCCAATACCTCTCTAGTCAGGCTGGAATCGTGTCATCATTGTTACCTTGTTTCCCTTTTTACATAGTCTCATTTTGTTGATTTACATTCCTAAATTATATGTGTAGGCCAATGGTAATTAACTGCATTTTATGAGAGGCTTAAATGAGTCTGTCTTTACCCTGTGCTTTTAGAATTAAATACAGTGTGCCTCAGGTCAATGGTCTGTAGCAATCAGTTCTAGCTGTCATTAATTTCATGAATAGAACTTTTGTTTAAGTAGATTTCTGGGCTCAATTGTTTGAAGTTTTCCTCTTCAAGAAATGTCTGTCTAAATCGGGTGTGGTGGCCCATGCCTTTAATCCCCTAGCACTGGGAGGCAGAGGGAGGAGTTCAAGGCCAGCGTTGATTACAGAGCAAGTTCCAGAACAGCTGGGGCTACAAGGAGACCCTGTCTCAAAAAGACCAAAAAAACAAAAGCCCAACCTCTGAATAAAGATGTGTATTTAATCTGGTTAAATCTTAAGAAAAAGAAAAAAAAAATATCTGTCTTTTCTCTCCTCCATAGTTACATGTAATAGTTAAATTAAATTATATTTCATTAATTTATTTGAACACAATCCAACAATATCAGTCATTTATTCCATGCCATTAATTTTACACTAAACACACTGAATACTGTTCATTTTTTGCTAAATTATTCACTAATTTTATAATGGCATTAGGTTGGTTCTCATTTTGCTTCCATAGCTCTGTAGTCTTGTCTAACACATTACTTGTTTTTTTTTATTAGTTTGTACTTGAATGAACTGATTTACTGACTATATATTAAATTCTAGTTTTCTATTAAATAAACAACTGGTTAGTGAGCTTTTTCTAGAATTAGTCTTTCTTTTCTAGATTTAGATTTTTAGCACACCTTGCAGTTATTATTTATATCCTCTTTCCTCTTCTGTCTCCTATGTCTATTCCTTTTGGCCAATAAATTTGTTTTCCTTGTGTTATTGTCCTTATTATGTAAGCTTATCAGGGGTTTAGCCATTGTTTTTAGTGAAAATGGAAAATTTGATTAACATTTTCACCATTTTTTCTGAAACCAGATTCTTCCATCCATTCATCCTTAGTTTCACTTCCCTTTATCTTTCTTTAGCTTAAGGATTTTAGATCATGGCTTAGAGAACTGCCTTTGACTAACAACAATCTATTCCCAGGCTTTTAAACAGGGCTTTCTTCCTGAAATGTCTTTAAATATCTATGCCATGACCCATTCCAGCAAGCCAATTGTAACTCCCAGCCATGAGACTTAGCTTATTTTTGGTCCTATACAGGTCACTAGAATATGAGAAGTTATGCACTGTGATAGAGCTTATCACATCCCAGGAATAACACTGAAGAATAATAGCTTTGATTATGACCAACTGAAATCACATATGTCCTTTCTGCTCTTCCTGTGGAGACACATCTGCTTTGTAGATGTCCCAATTATATAGGACTATCGCCTCCTCCCCCAGTTATAATTATGGGGAAAAAACAGAACAAAATCAGTGTTGTTCATGAGCTGGGTGATTCTGGCATTGATGACTCCTAAAGGAGTGGAAAAGAATTGTCTCATGAACAACTCTTGCAGCTTTGAAAATTTTCAGCAAATATTCTGGATGTTCAGAACCAATGGCTGATAACAAATCTACCTCATGGTTTGATCTGGCACAAGTATCTTTGATGAGGAAACAGGAAATGCAGAACATGGTCCATTGATGGTCATGATGAGATTTACATTTCCAGACCAACATTTTCAATGGAGAATAAGTTTCACATCCTGAAATCAAGGCTGAACAACAGTGTAATGATGACTTGCATCATTTCCCCCCATAAAAGTACCAATGAATAGCTTCTATATTCTTTTTTTTTTTTTTTTTCTTTTCGAGACATGGTATCCCAATAGCCCCAGCTGTCCCGGAACTCACTCTGTAGACCAGGCTGGCCTTGAACTCAGAAAGATCTGCTTGCTTCTGCCTCCTAAGTGCTAGAATTAAAGGCATGCACCACCACGCCCAGCTAGCTTCTATATTCTTAAATATGGCAACCATGTTTGATGTCCAAATTGAACATTGCAGGTATGTGGCTTTGTAATGACTGACTTAATATGCTTTAATTATTCTTAAATCTACATTTTTCCTCTGAAGTCTTCTAAAATCCAGGAAAATCAGAAGTATATAGTGACAAATATAAGTTTATCTAATTCTAACAAAACCCCTTGACTTGGGTAAGCCATAAGAGACAAACATAAGCTGGATGCCTGAGAATTAGGAAGTTTATCATGGGGATTCAACTCTGTGTATGGTGGCCTGAATTTTAGGAGCATTTAACAGGGAAAAGAATAAATGTTGTAGCCAATGATCATGTGGTGGGATGGCATAATTTCTACTTCAGTAAATGGGCTGAGGCACAACCATACTATGCAAGACCAACTAATTAAACAGTCTACAAAGTCAAATGCAAGGTCTTCCTGTAATTTGCTTGCAGACACACAAAGTAAATAATATTCTATCAATGATCTGATATCCTGGGGCTGGTCAAATTGATGACTAAAATTAATTGTGACAATTATATGCACTCATAGAAGTGGTGATTATTTAAAGATGAAACAGGGTATGCTTCTTTTAATTTTTTCTAGACTTACCAGATTGTTCTTCCTTGTCTTTCTTGTAAGCCACATAAACCCACATAAACCCTACAAAGTTCTCTTCTGTCCTCTACACAGCACTGTAGTGTGAGTGAACCCCCCACCTCATGCACACAAATACATGTGTAATGATAATATATACATATATAGTTATATTTGCACCTATGCANCTATGTATGTCACCTGTTGCAGGGCCATTTGTAGGACTGCTGACCCCATAGTTGAACAGGCTGAAGAGGGTGCAGCACAGGGTTACTTGAGTAACATCCCAGTGACCATGTCAGAGGGTGCAAATCTGTTTACTCTATGCAACAAGCAGTTTATATAGCTCTGGGGATGGGCAGCCTTTACATCATGTGACATCACCTCCCATTAGCCAATCTTAGAACTCCAGACCATCACACATCATCCCAACTCATGGGGCATATTCAGAAAAGGAGTTTGCTGACAAGCAAGATTACTTGTGACTTCTGAGCTGGTACTAGCAGAAAACAGGGCATGCCCTGCATCTTTGCTAAGCAGATTGGTAGCCTGCATATGCTCAAGGTACATCTGAGTCGAGGACTGCTGTCCCACACTGTGTAACTTCTAGACTGCCCACAGACTTCGAATAATATTTACATCTCTTACAAAGTACAATATGTTATAAATTCTATGCAAAATTTGCTATGCTATATAAATTAATAAATAATGACAAGAAAAAATATATGCATAGGTGCAAATATAACTATATATGTATATATTATCATTACACATGTATTTGTGTGCATGAGGTGGGGGGTTCACTCACACTACAGTGCTGTGTAGAGGACAGAAGAGAACTTTGTAGGGTTTATGTGGGTTTATGTGGCTTACAAGAAAGACAAGGAAGAACAATCTGGTAAGTCTAGAAAAAATTAAAAGAAGCATACCCTGTTTCATCTTTAAATAATCACCACTTCTATGAGTGCATATAATTGTCACAATTAATTTTAGTCATCAATTTGACCAGCCCCAGGATATCAGATCATTGATAGAATATTATTTACTTTGTGTGTCTGCAAGAAAATTACAGGAAGACCTTGCATTTGACTTTGTAGACTGTTTAATTAGTTGGTCTTGCATAGTATGGTTGTGCCTCAGCCCATTTACTGAAGTAGAAATTATGCCATCCCACCACATGATCATTGGCTACAACATTTATTCTTTTCCCTGTTAAATGCTCCTAAAATTCAGGCCACCATACACAGAGTTGAATCCCCATGATAAACTTCCTAATTCTCAGGCATCCAGCTGAACCATTCCTCCGCTATCTTGCTGCATCTCTTAGCAAGCAGTGTTTTGTGAGATTTTCCAGCCCCCACACCCATGTGAACACAAAGCCAGTCTGCAGCTGGTGTAGCTCTCCATCTCACTCTCCTTTCCCAATTTATTTCTATCTCTCTTCTGAACAGTTTTTGATATTACTGCATTTTAGTTTGTATTAAAAATTTTGTTCTGAAAGTTTTATGTATGTAGACATTGGCATAGTTTGTTGGATAATTTTATATAATTGAACACAGGTATTGATATGTATAAATTTTTGCAAACCCCACCACAGCTAAGGTACAGTTAGACCTTATCCTTCCCCCAAAGAACCTCATTTGCTATACCTGGCTTCCAGTTGCCAATGTGGCCTCATTTACTAGAGTTTTGCCCTTTAATTCCATCATAGAATTTAAATCTTAGACTACATCATTTTTTGGAAGTGGCTTACTTCCTCAGCATTGGTGCCTTTGAGATTTATTCCCACTATAGCCAACTAGTAACAATAGTTCCTTCTTCTCTATTATGAAGCACTATTTCACTGTACAGAGATGCCTCGAGGTTTTGTCTACCCTCCTATTAAAGGACACTTGGATTAATTCTAGGTTTTCACTCAGAGATCCCACTCATGGGATTGACCTTGTGTACAAATGTTTGGAGCTACTTTATTCAGCTTCACATTGAGAATTTTCCCAAGGTATTCACATTCTATTGAAAGAAAAATAAAATTAAGAATTTTCAGGTAAATAGATGGAACTGGAAATAATAATTCTGAAATAGTTAACAGAGGCTGAAAAAGGAAAACGCAAAATTTTCTCATAATGTGAATGCTGGCTTTGAGTTTTTAGATAGATGTTCTTAAATTATAGTAAACATAGAAATCAGGAATCTAGTAAGGGGCAATGTAGGGAAATTCAAAGAAAGGAGGATTGAGAACAGGTCGAATGAAGGAGGAGGAAAGTGGAATAATGAGAAAGGAAGGTTTAAGTAGGGGTGGGAGATGGAAAAGACAGGGCAGAGAATGTACTGGAGGATAACTAAAAAAAAAAAAAGAATTTTGATGTACTAGGAATCAAACCCAAGGCCTGAGCATCTAAGCAAGCACAGGACCACAGAGCTATATCCCTAGCTCCTGTGGTTGTTGTTGAGACAGGACCTTACTATGTAGTTCAGGCTGCCTTGAACTTGCCTTATATTGGAATATGGCCTCAAACTCATGATTCTCCTGCCCTTGCTCCTAAAGTGCTATGATTAGAAGCATATACCACAAATCCCCACCACAACACAAACTTCTTTTAAAAGCTTGATGCAAAAAGAAACTTGATACCTGTTTATGCAATAGAGATCAAATATGATAAAAAATATGGTAACTTACTACTTTAGGTGCCTTCTAAAAGCACACACACACACACACACATACACACACACACACACACACAGAAGTTAAGGAAAGTTGCCCTATAATAAGGAGATAATGTTTCTGATAGATACCATAGGCTATCAAATAAAAAGTTCAGTGCAGGTATGGAATACCTCTTTTCTAGGAATTTGTCAGTGGGGCCCCAAAGACCTACCCTTCAACATTGTTTTTATTTTGTACTTGGCTATCCTCCAGAAATGTGATAGTAAAATCCTATTGTTGAAGATTCCACATGTTTGGTTTATGGACCATACAGAAATCTAGTTGGTACTGACATGGAAGCTTCATCACTATTGTCTCATTTTATTTTTCTGAAAGGTTCTATGTAGGCTACTGAGGGAAAAGAAATTCAGTCAATAGTCTAACCCAGATGTAAAACCTGAGAGGTAGAATATCTAACAACTGGCTGGGTAAGATATGTCTAATGGTGCAATAGTGGTATGAATGTTATGGGAATCATCAACCAGTTTCTGATTGGATTTAAAAACCACTCCATGAAAGACAAGTCATGTCAAATACCATTACCTGGGCCAAAATACCATGTTTTACCTGTTCAAAGACACTAGGAGAGAAATTAATACTGATTCTTCTAAGTGAACATAAGAATACACTTCGTAACATGTTATTTTCTTTATACACACAGGTTAGTATATCTCTCAGCAGTCATGAGAGAAGCTTCATTGTGCAGTAGAATATGATTAATACCAGAGACATAAGTAAATATTTTAGCAAATAAGATGGCAGGGAAGGATTGGCACTAAATTAGACATCGATAGTATATCTTTGTCTCAGGGATCCATAAAAATTTCAGAAGAGAAGGCAGAAAGATTTTTAAGAACATGAGGTAGAGGAGTGCACAGAGCATAGATTGGGGATTTCGCAGGACTACCTGAAGCACAGGCAGGAGCCAGGCACATCAGCCAGGAAGATTGTTGGATAATTCTACCTCTGGGCTGTTGGATAATTGTTTCATTGGTTTGATTAAATCATTGTCTTGTGTGGCTGTGGGAGCAGAGTTGTTCTGCTAGCTGGTACAAAACGTGGGCCTGTTGCCACTGCGAAACTTGAGTGCACAGAGCTTAGATCAGGGATTTCCCAGGACCACCTAAAGCACAGAGTACCAGGGCTCAGGCTAAGCCAGGCATATCCCCCCTCCCCCCACCAACTGGAATAGCTGAGGGAGTGTCCAAGTGGATTTTTTGGAGAACCTTCAGAAAAGAAAGGGAAAAGTGAGTTAGACTTCCAATATATAAACAAAATTGAAAGCCTGAAACCTAGACAAGTCAACACTCCATAAAAAAAGTGAAAAGGGGGGGGGTTCTGAAGGAGGCAAGCAAAGCAACCCTTCAACACAGTGAAGAGGCATTTGTGATTTGCATCAGAATACAGGCAAAAAGGGAAAGTCATACCAGGGACATGAAGAGACAACATGGGAAATGTGCAGGATAATTCCACACAAAGGTCTACCAACCCTCTGGGAGATTCTTACAGTGGGATCACCCTGGGGTTGACCCAGGACATGATTTTAGAGGAACAATTGCAGACATATTCAAAGAAATCAAAGAATATAAATAACAAGTCAGAGAACTAAGGAGAGAGAATGAAAAACTCAAAAAGTTCCTAGAGGGAGAGAATGACAAACTTCAGAGACAACTAATGGAAGAGAATGACAAACTCCAGAAAGATCTAGAGGGAGAAAATTACAAAATCCAGAAGGAAATTGTAACACTGAAAAAGGAAACCAACCAGTCAAAGAGCTACAGGAAGAGATAGAGAAGCTCCAAAAGTAAGTGGAAATATTAAAGAAATCACAGGATGAAATGAAAAAGGAAATAGAGCACTCATTCAATAAAGAGGAAAGGAATGGAAAAAGACTCAGAAATAGAATGTAGGAAGCAGAACAAAGACTATCAAACCTGGAAGATAACACAACTAAAAAGCTCAAGTAAAGATTATGAAAAATTTAAAAATACACAAAAGTGAAACAACCAGGAAATATGGAACACTATGAAAAGATCAAACCTTCACATCATAAGAATAGAGGAAGGAGAAGAATCCCAAGAGAATGGTATTGATCAGATCTTCAACAGAATAATAGATGAAAATGTCCCCGAACTAAAAAAAGACAAACCTGTACAAATACAGGAAGCACATAGAACTCCAAACAGACAACAGACAAGATCAGAAAAGAAATTCCCCAAGAGATATCACAGTTAAAACACTAGATGCCCAAAACAAAGATAAAATATTGAAAGCCACAGAGAAAAACAAGTTACATTTAAGGGGCATTGCAACTGACTTCTCAGTGCAAACTTTGAAAACAAGAAGAACGTGCAACAAAGCATTCCCAGTGTTAAAGGACTATAGATGCCAACCCAGGTTATTATACCCAGCAAAAATGTCGATTATGGTTGAAGGAAAGAGAAAAATCTTCCATGACATAAACAAGATGATAGACTACATGTCTGGAAAACTAACCCTTCAGAAAATGTAGTAGCCAGTATCTTGAGAATTACACATGCGCAGAGCTTGTCCCTCATCAACCTAACCTGCCCTAGGCAGGTGAGACCATACAAGCAGCTTTGCAGACGTGGGCCAATCATAAGGTGACAAGAGGAGAGAGGGAATGTGAACAGTACATAACCCCTAACCCTGCCCCCAATAAACGAGTCTGCAACAACTCACCCTCTGTCTGCATTCACCTGATTCCCAGGGTCTGTGTCTTGACTCTGTGCCTCTCACCCCTTTCCTTCAGTCAGACCCCAAAATTCCCCAGCAGGCCTGGGGGATTGTCTACATCTGGTGCCCAATGTGGTTTTTCAACCCCCAGGTGCTGGCGAGGCACCCCCTTCCTTGACTGATGAGTAGGCCCCCTTTGGTGTTCTTTGATTTTTGGCTCATGTTAGGGTGAGCACCTGGCCCCCACACCCACACACACAGACACCCCCTTCTCCCTTACCATTTCCTGCCCTCATGGATAATATTCCTCCCCACATTCGGGAGCCATGGACAGCTGCCCCGCTCCTCCAGACCCATGATCTTAAAATGAATTCCCAGGACTCGGATTCATTTGGGGGGAGCCTGTTTGCCTTGCCCCCTCCTCACCATAATTGCAAGCCTTAAGAGCTCCTTGGTGGAGGATGTTCTGCATGAGCATAACTCAGCCTGCCACAAGAACACCAAGGAGAAGTTGGCCCTGCCCTGTGTCTCTGACTTTCAGCAGGACAAGGAAGGTTCCCCCCTCCCAACCACCCCCCCCACAAACTCCCTTCAGCTGCCGGTGCTAGGGATACTCATTCACCCCCCCACCAATATACCCTTGGAGGGGGGCCCAGGAAGCTCTCTCCCACTGGAGGGACTAGAGACATCTCATTTGGCCAGCTGTGTCTTTTGGGTAAGAAAGAGCTCAATTCTTTTTTTTTTCTTTTTTACTTTCATTTTGGTTTTATTTAAACTCAAGTTTCTGGTCTGGGGCACTTGGTTAGGAGAAACTGGATGCAGTATTGCTCCTTGAACATGGAGATGGGGGATTCCTTAACTCTCCACTGGTAAACTGCGAACATAGGGTTCACCTAAGTGATTTGGAATCCAGGCAAGGGTCTGAGTTTTTGATTCCAGGACTGACAGGATGTTGGCTCTGTGTACGCAGTGTTTCCTCTCTTCCTCTGACTATGTCTTGTGTTTATGGTAACTGGTCTTCCGTATGTCTAAGCATGTGTCTAAGTTCCATATGTCTAAGCGTGTGTCTAAGTGTGCATCTAAGTTTTTATGTATGTTTGTAAATCAGTAATTATAATTGTCTCATGTTGGTTCTGTCAAACAAAGTGGCCACTTCAAATTTCAATCCTTTACAGTGCACATAACCATTCATTTTATCATGCCAGACTAGATACACATGTGCAAACTTTAAAAATTGATATTTGCCGGGCGTGGTGGTGCACGCCTTTAATCCTAGCACTTGGGAGGCAGAGGCAGGTGGATCTTTGTGAGTTCAAGGCCAGCCTGGTCTACACAGTGAGTTCCAGGACAGCTGGGGCTACAGGGAGACCCTGTCTCGAAAAGACAAAAATAAATAAATAAATAAAAATTGATATTTAAAAATGCATTTAAAGGCCTAAAATTTGGTTTTTGTCTGCTTTCAAAAGGGATTGTGTGAAGTAACTTGCTTGCTTTGGAATTATCTGCTTTTTTTTTNATTATCTACCTTTTTTGAGACCTCTGCAGGCCAGATTCTCTGAGTGGATATATCCCAGATTTAACATTAACTAGCCTTCAGGACTGGGAATGAATTCTTGGACTGGGTGTGGTGCCCACTGTGGATATTTGGTCTGGTTTGGTGTGGCCTGGTCCAGCCCTGTTTCTTGCCTCCAGGGTGGGAGAGCTACCCCTCCCAGGGAAGTTGATGGGTTTTATTGTGTTTCCTACCTGTTTCTCCTACTCCCTTCCTCCTCTTAGGAAACATACTTCCCTGGGTTTGAACCAGTGTCCCGCTGGTCTGCTGGTCTGGCAACTCCAGGAAGTTCCCCAGTCAGGTGTGGTGGGCCACACCTTTAATCCTAGCATGCCTTTAATCCTAGCACAGCCAAGGTCTTTAGGTGTAGAGATCATTACTATAGAATATCAGAGTTAGAAACAAATAACTGACCCAATTTAATTCTAAATTAAAAATAAGAAAATTTGCCTCACAGCTAGACAACCTCAGTATTGTATAAATCGTGAAGATTAAAGTGTTGTTTTGTTGACTGTTATCAACTTAAGAGTCATATTTTACTCTGATTTAAGTTTTCATCTCTAGAGTTTTCATCAAGATGCTGATGGAGCTGTTTACAAGTAAACTGTCATGTGAGCTAAAACTGTTAAACATTCCCTTTTTATTATTCTTAGAAGATTCACTGGTTTCTTTTTATAAGCAAAAAGTACCTCTTCTTAAAAGTGCACTTTGCCAAAGTTTCACTCCTTTTCCATTGAGTTTGAGTTAGGAGCTGTTACCATGTAGCAGATCAGTAGTAACATCTAGCTGGTTCACCAGGAGAACAGAGGCTGACCATGGGGCTCTCCATGTGGATGCTGGTCACACTGACTGTTGGAGAAGGTATTTTTTGTGGCATTGAGGTAGCAACCTCAGAGACATGTAAAGACTGAATTGAATTTTAAGCTGATATGAAATCTTGGCAGAGAATGTTTTAATAAATAAATGACTTAAAAGTATTTAAAATATCCTTCCTAAATGTAAAATCTAACATGACAGATTTCATGTGTCTGACATTGTGTCTGGGAAGGAAGGGCAGACATTAGGCCCTTCCCAATCTGCTGTTGGAAGCCTGACAGGGCTACTTGATCCCTCATAGACATAGTCTTTGGCCCAGAAAGAAAGTTTTAAAAAGTTGTTGTGTGAAGCTGTTTGTCATTGACCATTTGCATCCCTGCCATAAAGCAAGCAGCCTGGTTGCCTGGGTGGATATAGAGGATATTTAGTCCTGAGATGTTTGAAACTAAGAGCTCAATTTTTATTGAGCATTTCTGTGATTTTTCAAACTATTGTATTTGAGATAACTGTCACATCTCATTACACGGGAAATAAATGTTAATTACTTAGTAAAATCTGCACAATTAAGGGATAATCTGTTTATGAATGTTATATCTCATGGTATCAAAAGGGGATATAAAAAGTGAAAAAATGTTAAAAAGATATTTTTAGAAAGGAGTTATGTGAAGATGATGAAAAAATTTATGGAAGTGATAAAAGTCTGAGTAGGCTTGTTGTGATAGGTAAAAAGGACACTATATAAATAAACTTCAATTTGTAAGGCTCAGTCAACTAGTTTAAAAATCAAAATGTATATCTAGTCAAGGTTTGTTTAAGAGTGTTCGGTTTTTGTCCAACCATTATATGTATATCGCATGGCACTTCAAGGTATAGGAAAATGATAAGATACCTGTATTAAATTAAATTGGTATAAACACTCAAGCTAGTTTACTACTTTTTACATGACTCATACATCCTTAACTTACTTGTCAGATTTATTGACCAGTAAGTAAATTCCATTAAAATCATGGTGCTAAGGACCCAATACACCCCCTAACAGAGATCATTCCATCTTGGAGACACCAACTGTGGTTCACTCTTGTGAACTTCCTTCAAGGGTTTGAAGACCACATAATGGGAGGGAGAGATGAGTTGTGACCCCAGGTTTTCCTTATTATGCCTGACTCCCTACCAAGTCTTCAATATTACATGTCTACATAGTGAACTTGGTGACATTATTAAAGGCCCCTGGTTGCAACAGCTTATTAACTACACCTAGACCCAAAATTATCTCCCTTAACTCTACCAGCCCACAGAGGTCATAGCCTTTGATACTAGCTTTGTTTCTCAGGTGTGGTCTAAGCTAAAGTCCACTTCTGACCCTGCTACACTGGTCCCCTGGGCGTCTTCTGCCTCCTGACCCTGCTCTGCCTTTTTCTCTTCAGGTGTCTGTTTCACTTTGCCCAAAGACAGTGCCAGGTCAACAAAACAAGGGCCTAGGTCCTCTCAGCAATGGTCAATAGGGACTCTGAATGCACCCCTCCCATTGAGGTGATTCACATCTGGCTCTCATCCATCCACAATTCATGGGAATGAGCTTGTCTCTCACCTCCATGGTACCACCCCTGGCCTCTTCCTTAGGTGGCTGGACAGTCAAAGACGGTTAAGACCCTGCAAAACCAGGGCAACCTAAGACAGATGCAGTCAAATGTTGGTATGCCAGAGGTGGGGTCAACAAGGTTCAGGCATAGCACCTGAGCTCCCACTGGACCATTCCTCATGCAAAATTAAATACAAAGGGTGGAAATGTAGTAGCCAGTATGCTGAGAATTACACATGCACAGAGCTTGTCCCTCATCAACCTAACTTACCCTAGGTGGGTGAGGCCATACAAGCAGCATTGCAGACCTGGGCCAATCATAAGGTGACAAGAGGAGAGTGGGAATGTGAACAGTACATAACCCTAACCCTGCCCCCAATAAATGAGTCCATGACAGCTCGCTCTCTGTCTGCATTCACCTGATTCCCAGGGTCTGTGCCCTGACCCTGTGCTTCTCATCCCCTTTCCTTCAGTCAGACCCCAAAATTCCCCAGCAGGTCTGGGGGATTGTCTACAAGAAAATACTTGAAGCAGTCCAAGGGACAGAATAGAGGAGCAATATCCCCAGGGACATATATTAATGGACTAAACTCCCCAATCAAAAGACATAGACTGGGAGATTGGATTAGGAAAAACAAACAAACAAACAAACAAACATCTATATACTGTCTAAAAGAAACCCATCTCACTCTCAAGGATAGGCACCAACTTAAAGTGAAGGGATGGAAAAAATATTCCAAGCAAATAGCACCAAAAAGAAAGCAGGTGTTGCTATTTTAATATCACACAAAATAGACTCCAAAGTAAAAGAAATCAGAAGAGAAAAAGAGGGCCTTTACATCTTTACCAAAGGAACAATTGACCATGAATATTTAAGAATCATTAATATATATGCACAAAACTCTGGTGCACCAAACTTTATAAATACAATTCTCTAGTATTTCAAGGCACAGATTAACCCCAGCACACTAATAGGAGGGGACTTCAATACCCACTAAGTCCTTTGAACAGATCAACCAGACAAGGAATAAATAGAGAGACATCTGAACTGAATGATATAATACAACAATTCACAGACATCTACCGAATATTCTACCCAAATACCAGAGAATACACTTTCTACTCAGCACCCTACAGAACATTCTCCAAAATCAACCACATAGAGGGACACAGAAAAAATGTCAACAAACACAGAATGATTGAAGTAATTTCATGCATTCCATCAGACCACAGTGCATTAAAACTCAATATCAACATCAGGATAGGCCCTACAATCTACAAGAACACATGGAGAATAAACAACACTCTCCTGAATAATGAATGGGTCATGGAAGAAATAAAGAAAGAAATAAAGGCATTCCTGGAACTGAATGACAATGATAATACAACACAACAAAACCTATGGGATACTTTAAAAGCAGTCTCAAGAGGGAAGTTTATAGCCCTGAGTGCCTACATCAGAAACACTGAAAAGGCACAAGTGAAGGATCTAACACTGCAGCTAAAAACACTTGAGAGACAACAACAAATGAACTGTAAATACAACAGACAGGAAGAAATAACAAACATCAGAGCAGAAATAAATGAAATAGAAACAAAGAAAGCAGTACAAAAAAATCAACAAATCCAAAAGTTGGTTATTTGATAGAATAAACAAGGTAGACGGACTTCTGGCCCACATAACAAAAAGAAAGAAAGAACAACTCCAAATCACTAGAATCCATGATGAAAGGGGAAATATCATAACAGACAATGAAAAGATCCAGACAATCATAAGGTAATTCTTCAAAAACCTCTACTCTACTAAGTTTGAAAACCTAGGAAAAAAGGATGAATATGTGAAATCCTGGGAATCACCAAAGCTTAACAAAGAAGAGATCAACAGCTTAAACAGACCCTAATATATGAAGAAATTGAAGATGTAAAAAGAAACCTCCCAACTATAAAAAGCAAAGGCCCAGACGGTTTCACAGAAGAATTCTATAAAACATTTCAAAAAAACCTATAACCATTATTACTGAAATTGTTTAGAAGTATACAAACAGAGGGAATTCTCCCAAATTTCTTCTATGAAGCCTGCATCATTCTATTACCAAAACCAGGCAAAGATACAAACAAATAGGTGAACTATAGACCCATCTCATTAATGAACACAGATGCAAAAATTCTCAACAAAAATACTTGTGAGCCACACACCGACCCACATCAAAAAAATCATCCATCATGACCGAATTGGACTCATACCAGAGATGCAGGGATGGTTCAACATATGAAAATAAATAAATATCATAAAACACATAATTGGACTGAAAGACAAAAACCACATTATCATCAAAATTGATGCAGAAAAAGCCTTTGACAAATTCCAGCATCCCTTCATTCTTAAAGTCCTAGAGGGAATTGGACTGGGGGGATCATTCCTCAATGTAGTCAAAGCCATATACTGGAAACCCACAGCCAACATCATCCTAAATGGGGAAACGACAGAAGCATTCCCCTTAAAGGTAGGAACTTGGCAAGGCTGCCCCCTGTCACCACTCCTCTTTAATATAGTGATTTAAACACTTGCTAGGGCAATAAGGCAAGAAAAGGAAATTAAAGGAGTACTAATTGGAAAAGAGGAAGTCAAGCTATCACTTTTTGTTGATGATATGATTGTTTACCCAAGGGATACTAAAAACTCCACCAGAAAACTCCTAGAAATGATTCAGAGTTTCAGTAAAGTTGAAGGATACAAAATTAACCAACAAAAATCAGTAGACTTTCTTTACACCAACAACAACTGACTACAAGGAGACCTTCCCACTCACAGTAGCCTCAAAAACAAGATACCTAGGAACAATCCTAACCAAAGACACCAAAGATCTCTACCAAAAATAATTTAAACCCCTGAAGAAGGAAATTGAAGAAGACATCAGAAGATGGAAAGAACTCCCATCTTCATGGATTGGGAAAATTAATATAGTAAAAATGTCCATTCTACCAAAACTAATATACAGATTCAACGTGATTCAAATTAATTTCCCCAAGAGTTTCTTCACAGGCTTGAAAAAGAGTCCTTAATTTCATATGGAAAAACAAAAGACCCTGAGTAGCCATAGAAACCCAGAGTTAAAAGAGCAATACAGGGGGATCCCTATACCAGATATCAAACTATACTACAAGGCTATAGCCATAAAAAAACAGTTTGGTACTGGCACAAAAACAGACCTGTTGACCAATGGAACAAAACTGAAGATCCAACCTTGAGCACATACAATTTTAGCCACCGCATATTTGACAAGGGGGCCAAGAAGACTCAATGGAGAAAAGAGCATCTTCAGCAAGTGGTGTTGGCATGACTGGATCACCACTTGTAGAAGAGTAAAGTTAAACCCCTACCACCCACCCTGTACAAAAGTCAACTTCTGATGGATCAAAGACCGTAATGTGAAACCCAAAACTCTGAAGGTGATAGAAGAAAAAGTTGGCAGCTGCCTACGAGACATAGACGTAGGAAAAGACTTTCTAAATCAGACAGCAGCTGCTCAGGAAATAAGTTTGACAATTGACAAATGGGACCTCATTAAACTCAAAAGCTTCTGTACATCAAAAGAAACAATCAAGGAAGTGAAGAGAAAACCCACAGACTGCGAGTAAACCCTTACCACAGATACATCTGACAGAGCATTGGTTTCAAGAATATATAAACTACTCAAAAACAAAGAAAGAAAACAAATGACCTACTCAAAAGATGGAGTAGAAATGTGTGCAGATAAAAAACATTGGACATGACAGTGCTGTTCTGTACATGCATTTCAGGACAGTTACTGAAAATACAAATCTGCGCAACATCAAGCCAGCCACACAATACCATAGACTGGAGGGAATGATTACATTCTATCCATAGATGATGATCTATTGGAAATTGATGGCTTCTGGGGAAGGGAGAGTTGAATTTTTTCCCAGACATGTAGTTTCCGAGAGGCTGCCCAGGCCTCAGGAAATGGTTCTACACCCATCCACATAAAGACAGTACCAAAGATTTCAGTGGGTCTAAGAATAGCACATACAATTGGGAGGAAGAAAATGGTAAAGGGTTAGGGGATGAATGGGAAATAAAGGAATGGGGAATGAATGTTATCAAAGCACATTACATGAATGTATAAAATTCTTAAACATTAAAAATAAAATACAGAGGGAAAATATTTGTGAAATAAGACTTTCAGTAAATAACAACAGATTAATCAGGGAAAGAAAAGAAAACTAGGTGGTTTCAAAGTCAGGTAAGTGAAATAATTTAGCAATAGAATAATAATAAAAGATATAACTATGAATAAATGCTGAATGGATTTATTGGATACCATCAAGTCAGTCAGCAGACACATTATATGTGTTCTTGGAGGAAAAGAGAAAGAAGAAGGAACAAAATCTTACTTAAACAAGTAATGACATAAACATTAAAAAAATCCAGAGAATGATGCCATTATATTGGCAGATAAGGCCTAAACTTAAATTGAGTGATAAGAAGTCATCTCCAAAATACAAGTGACAAATTCTAAGACTGGTATTAGAGGGTTTGTTCACCCTATCAAGTCTGTCATCTCATCTTCATATGTAAATCATGTTTTCCAGATTTTTTTTCTTCATTGATAATTATTTTGTGCATTTTTTAGAGTCTTGAAGCTATTGTACCATCTTTGGTCTGTAAATGTTTTCTACTGAAAAATCCATTAATATTTACATGACCTCACACATGAGAAGGCACTCTTATTGTGAGCACCCAATCAATTTATGGTTGAAAATTTTCATGTACTTTATTTCTTATTATTTGTGGAGTGTATTATGACAGGGTGTGCAGATGCCAAGGAATGCAGAGGATGACTTGGAAATCAGTTCTCCTCTTCCTGCATGGGCTGAATCAGCTCATCAGGCATGTACATGAAGCACTTCTAATCATTGAGCCCCCTCACCATCCCCCTGAAAAATACATTAAAGTTTTTCTTCTCTTTCTTTGGTTGAATGCTATGTATTTTATTGCCCTGGCTCAAATTTATATATTGTACTTTATAAGTAATCTAGACATCTTCCATCAAGATGTGTGTGAATTATAAAAGATTATGACATCATTTTATGCAAGAAGCTTGAACATCTATGGGTTTTGATGTCCTTGGAACAAATTCACTTATGGATACTGAATAAGATACTGATCAAAATTTTTTAGGGTCTTATGTAAAAGTCAAACAAAAATAATGATATAATAATTATGATGGTGATGATGAGGAGGAGGATGATAATGAAGGACATGATATGCTCTGAAATGATGGATATATCATACCTGCCATGGAAATGATCATATATTAAATACATAACCATTGGAAATTCATTGTGGGTTATTCAAAATTGTAAATATGTAAGAGAATAATGTAAAGGCACATTAATAGTATTGACTGTGTTTGATGGTGAAAACACTGCATTCCAAAAAAGTATTTGAATGTGATTGTGTGTGTATGTAGGATTGTGTTATAACAAATTAAACCTTAAATTACTGATGCTACACAAGTTACTTCTCTATTTTTAATAAAAATTGACTTTCAAAATCCCATAGCTATTCAGCCAAGACCCAGAGGTCACCTTAAGTGTGAAATCTGAGATAGCCAGGCGATTCCTTCTACTTTGTGTGCAAAAGTAGGGAGGAAGGCATAGTACAGTGCAATTCCAGTGAGCCACACGGGAATGTGCAGCGATTACCTGTTAATACATATAATTTATAATATTTAGTCTCCAAACACCTCCTGTACTGTCCATTTCCTTATTTTGATTCCTGGAATAAGATTTTACAGTTTTTTAAATTTTATATGTATATGTGGTGCATGCATGTGAGTGTGCAGGTGGATGTGCCCCTGTGCATGAATATGAAGGCCAGAAGATGATAGGTGACATCCTTTATGAACTCAGTCCTATTGCTTTGATGCAGGGTGTATCACTAAACTTGAAGCTTGCTATTCCATCCAGACGGGATGACCAGTGAGGTCCTATCTCTGTTTCTCATTGCTTAGGCTCATGTAACTGTGTCTGGCTTTTTACATGGGTTCTGGAGATTTAAGCTCCGATCTTTGTGCTGGCAGAGCAAATGCTCTTATCCATAGAGCCATGTCCCCAGTTTCCATGATTTTAATTTTTGTAGACAAATACTTGTTATGAAATGAATCTGGATAAGAACAAGTATATATGTAAAAATAAAATGAGTATGTGCATACTTAGCACTGGTTGATTCCAATATTTTGGTTCTTATGCCATAGATTCATAAAAATCGTTAGCAAAAAATTGCCTCATGTTTAAAGTTAAGGTGACAGAAGTATAGATGTTTTCATTTTAATGTGAAAAGAAGGAAAATATTTTTAAACAAATGAACAAATTTAGCTCACCTTCTGTTCTGAACTCAATGCCAATGCCAAGTATAAACAGGAATAAAAACAAATTAGCCATTTCTTCAGTATTTTGCTCAGCTTATTCCTTTATGGTGATTGGAACAACAAGAATGTCATATTAACTACATCAATTAAAAAAACAGAGAAAGATGCAAGACAGTTATGGCAGAATACATGATCTGGGATGGGGTGGGGGTGGGGGGAAGGGAAAGGGAAAAATGCCTGATCTGAATTGGAAAATGATGTACGAAATGCACAAAGCATCAATAAAAAAAATTAATTAAAAAAATTCTCTTAATAGGATTTGCTTTGATTGTAGCATCTCCCAATAAAATTGATTATAAAATATTTTAGAGAGATAGCAAAACATGAAAAATTCAATTTGGTTTGTAATGCATTTTCTCATGTCAGTTAAATAATGTTAGAGAATATGATGATTTTGTAAGTTAAATGTTATTTTCCATTACCTTCTAATGTTTTGTGATTATTTTTTCAAATCATTACATTTATTTCTCTTTACTAATTCTGAATCTATTTCTTCACATTTTGTGAAGACATTTCAAAACGTGCTATGGGACAGAGGAATTAAAAAGGCCAAAATGCCTAACTTGGCTGATTGCTTATAAGCTGCTAACAAAAATGAACCTATACATACAGAAGCAGTTGTATAGAAAAACTCTTGGATTTGATAATTCAGAATAGTAACATCAGATTTTAAATGCTTAAATCTGTGGCTGCCAAGATGGCTCAGCAATTAAGAACATGCATTGCTTTTGCAGAGGACTCGAGTTCACCTCCCAGTATTCAAGTTACACCTTTCACAACCACCTATGTCTCAATCAGCAGCCCTGATGCTCCTGGATTCATGTTTACTACCCACAAGAACATACAAACTGATGCATAGTTAGAAATAAGATAAAACTTAATCCTTGATGTTTAATTAACTAGAAAAGTGTTATGAGTTATTGGAATCAGACTTAGAACAAAAGTTTGACTTATTGGATCAGAATTAGAACAAGGTCGAAATTGTGACTAAAGGACAAAGACACTAGACAATGTTTTGAAGGACTCTGGTAGAGACTGTGTGTCATGGATGAGGGATTCCAGCTCTAATTTGACAGATCAAGAAATGCATTGGATAAAAAAAAATAAAGAAAACGACTTCTCTTTTAAGGGACTTACCACTTATGATAGAATAAATGCTTGGTAAATTTTAGTAGAAAACTAATCAAGTCAATTTATTTATTTATTTATTTACTTATTTATTTATTTATTTATTTATTTATTTATTTATTTTGGACTTTTTGGCACAGTGTCTCCCTGTAGCCCTAGCTATCCTGAAACTCACTCTGTAGACCAGGCTGGCCTTGAACTCACAGAGATCTGCCTGCCTCTGCCTCCTGAGTACTAGAATTAAAGGCTTGTACCACCACACCCAGCTATCAAATTATTTTTAATGTGTGCTTTGAACAAAAGTGAGTTCCTTGAACTTTCCTAAGAAATTTTGGATTAATAATTCTGCTTTTCAAGATTATTATCATTTCTTACACTCGCAGGGGAAAAAAAAAAACCCTCATAGCTGTATTGGGTCAATATCTTCCTTTTTCTGAATGTCAGGGCAAGAAGCAGTCCTAATTAAAACCAGGCATTCAATTTAATAAAAAAGGAGAATGGTGTATGTAGAACTTCAGTTCCTCCAGTTTCGTGCCCTTTGCTCGTACGCCGATGACTTCCTTTGAAATTTTCCATTGCTTTTGTTTCTTTTTTTTTTTTTTTTTTTTTTTTTTTTTTTTTTTGAGACCGGGTCTCCCTGTAGCCCCAGCGGTCCTGGAACTCACTCTGTAGACCAGGCTGGCCTTGAACTCACAAAGATCCACCTGCCTCTGCTTCCCAAGTGCTAGGATTAAAGGCGTGCACCACCACGCCCGGCTTGCGTTTATTTCTATAGGCAACTTTCACCTGTTATGAACAACCTCCTCTCTTGTGCTTATCAACCACTGTGGAGGTTAGAACCAACACAGAATATTTTTTAGAAGTCAGTACTTCAAATTGCTCTCTTTCTTTCTACTACTGCTGCCTTAATTATTTCCTTCATTGACTTTCATCAAAAACAAGAAGCACAGCATCTTTCATCACAGTCCCCAGAACTCAGCTGTGCTGAGTAACCTATTAAAAATGACAATATGTTACTTTACCCAGCAAAAAATGTCAATTATAATCAAAGGATAAAGAAAATTCTTTCATGACATAAGATAAAAGAATACATGTCCAGAAAACCAACCCTTCAGAAAATACTTGAAGCAATTCAAAGGACAGAGGAAAGGAGAAACTATTCCCAAGCAGCTCGAAAGAGAGAGAAATTAATGAAGGTATTACTGTGGAAATACAAACCTAGACCACAAATACAGGTAGAAAATAAATTGAAGGGAAGCAATATACATCTTTCCATAATAACCTTAAATATTAATCGTTTGAACTCACCCATCAAGAGATACATAGAATGGATAAAAAAATTGAATAGATGTTTTTGTTGTCTAACTTCATGGACAGCCACCATCTTAAAGTCAAAGTATGGGAAAAATGTTCTAATCAAATGGTACCAGAAAGCAAGCAGAAGTTGTTATTCTAATATCAGACAAAACAGGCTTCAAATTTAAACTAATCAGAAGAAATGAAGACGGTCACTACATTCTTAAGAAAGGAAGAGTTAATGATGAAGATTTCACAAAAATAAATATGTACTGACCAAACTGATGCACCAAACTTCATAAGCACAATTCTGCAGGACTTCACAGCACAGATTAATCCCAGAACACTAATAGTGTGGGAATTCAATACTCCACTGAGCCCATTGGACAGGTCCACTGGATGAAGAATAAACAGAGACATCTAATCTGAACAATATGATACATCAAATGTACCTAACAGAGTATTCTACCTAAAACAGCAAGGAATATACTTGTTATTCAGTGCCCCATGGAACATTCTCAAAAAATCACCCATATGTTGGGAAACAGAGAAAACCTCAACAAATACCAAAATTTGAAATACTTCCATTCATTTTATCGGGCCACAGTGCAATAAAGCTTAATACCAATACTTGAGAGAGCCCTACTATATACAAGAACTCATGGAGTCTAAACAATACACTCCTGAATATGAATGGGTCATAGGAGAAATATATGAAGAAATAAAAATATTCCTGGCACTAAACAAAAAGGATGATACAATACAACAAAATCTATGGGACACTTTGAAAGCAGTCCTAAGAGGGAAACTTAGAGCCCTAAGTTCCTACTTTAAGAAAACAGAAAGAGCACAAATAAACAACCTAACACTGCAACCAAAAACACTTCAGAAACAACAAATGAATCTTAAACCCAACAGGCAGGACAAAATAGCAAAGATCAGAGGGAAAATCAATGAAATATGAATGAAGAAACAATACAAAGAATCAATGAATCTGAGTTGGTTCTTTGAAAGGGTAAACAAGATAGATAGACCATTAGCCCAGTTGATCAAAAGAAAAAAAAAAAAAAAGAGAGCAACTCCAAATCAATAAAATTAGAAATAAAAAAGATCTAGACAGTCACATGAGAGAATACTTTAAAGTCCTATACTCTACTAAATTTGAAAATCTAAGAGAAATTTATGAATATCTGAAATCATGAAAATCACCGAAGCTTAACCAAGAAGAGATCAACAACTTAAGCAGACCCATAATATATGAGAAAATGGAAACTGTTATAAAATACCTCCCAACTTAAAAAGAAAAAAATTCACAGGCCCAGATGTATTCATAGCAGAATTCTATAAGGCATTTAAAGAGGATGTACAGCCATTATTACTCAACAGATCAAAACAGATGGAAACTCCTAAATTCCTTCTGTGAAGCCAGCATCACTCTAATACCAAATGCTAGGCAAAGATAATTCCAGAAAATAAAGCTATAGGCCCATTTCATTAATGAACATAGATACAAAAATTGTCAACAAAATACTTGAAAACCATATACAAGCACACATCAAAAAATTAATCCATCATGAGCAAGTTGGAATCATATGGGAGATGCAGGGATGGTTCAACATATGTAAATCAATAAATGGCATAAAGCACATAAACAGACTGAAAGACATAAAACACATGTTAATCTTAATTGATGCAGAAAAGGCCTTTGACTAAATTCAACATGCCTTCATGTTTAAAGAGGGAATTGTACTGGAAGGAACATTCTTCCACTAAAGTAAAGCCATATTAAATTAAAACACACAGCCAACATTATTCTAAATTCAGAAAATTAGAACCATTACCCTTAAAGGCAGGAACTAACCAAGGCTGCCCCATATTCCCACTCCTTTTCAATATAGTGCCTGAAACACTTGCTAGAGCAATAAGGAAATAAAAGGAAATGATAGGAGTATTAATTGGAAAAGTGGAGGTCAAACTCTCCCTTTTTGCAGATGACATGATAGTTTACTTAAGGGAAGCCAGAACCTCCACCAGAAAACTCCAAGAAACAATTAACAGTTTCAGCAAAGTGGCGAGATACAAAATTAACCTAGAAAAATCAATAGTATTTCTTCATACCAATAACAAACAATTGGAGAAGGAATACAAGGAAACTTTCCCATTCACAATAGCCTCAAAAAATGAAATATCTAGGAACAAACCTGATGAAAGACACTGAATATCTCTACAATGAAAAATGTAAATACCTGAAAAAAGAGATTGAAGAAGACATCAGAAGTTGGAAGACCTCCCATGCTCATGGATTAGAAGAATTAATATAATAAACCTGAACATCCTGCACAAAGTAATATACAGATTCAGTGCAGTCACATTTAAAATCCCCATGAGCTTCTTCATGGATCTACAAAAAAACAAAATAAAGTTCATATGGAGAAACAAAAGACCCTGGATAGCCAAAGCGATCCTGAGCAAAAAGAACAATGCATGGGGATTACTATATCAGACTTCAAATTATATTACAGGGCTATAATCATTAAAAAACAGACTGGTATTGGCATAAAAATAGACTCTAGATCAATGGAACAAAACTGAAGATCCAAACTTGAGCACATGCAATTTCAGGAACTCATATTGGACAAAGTGCCCAAGAAGACTCAATAGAGGAAAGGTAGTATTTTCAGCAAATGGTGTTGGGAAAACTGGATCACCACCTGTAGAAGAATAAAATTAAACTCCTAACTCTGACTCCATACAAAAATTAACTCCAAATGGATCAAAGACTTCAGTGTGAAACCTTAAACTCTGAAAATTATAGAAGAATAAGTTGGCAATAATTTACAAAATCTAGGTGTAGAAAAAGACTCTAAAGCAGACAGCATCTGCACAGGAAATAAGGTCAACAATTGACAACTAGGACCTTATTAAACTCAAAAGCTTCTGTACAGCAAAAGAAACAAGCAAAGAAATGAAGAGAAAACTCACATAGTGAGAGGAAACCTTCACCAGTCATACACCTGACAGAGGTTTAACTTCCAGAGTATATAAACTACACAAAAAACAAAGAAGCAAGAAAACAAATGATCGACTCAAAAGAAGGAGTTAAGAGCTGAACAGAGACATCACAAAAGAAGTAAAAATGGCTGAGAAAAAATCTTAAAAAGTGTTCAATGTCACTAAAAATTAAGGAAGTGCAAACTAAAACCACTTTAAGGGGCTGGAGAGATGGCCTAGCAGGTAAGAGCGCCAACTGCTCTTACAGAGGACCCGGGTTCGATCCCCAGCACCCACATGGCAGCTGAGAACCGTCTTTGGCTCTAATTCCAGGGGAATCCGACGCCTTCTTCTGACCTCTGCGGCATTGCATGACACGGGTGCATAAACCTACATGCAGACAGTACACTCATACACATAAAATAATAAATAAAATTAAAAAAATAAAACTGCTTTAAGATTTCATCTTACTCTTGTGAGACTGGCTATGATCAAGAAAACAGAGGATACCAAATGCTGGAGAGGTTGTAGCGAAAGGGAAACATTTGTCCACTGCTGGTGGGAATGCACACTCATATGACCCCTGTGGAAAACAGTGTGGAGAACTCTTAAGAAACTGAAAATGAGCCTATCACCTGACCCAGTCATACCACTCATAGATATATACCCACAAGACTCATCACAGAGATACATGCATGTCTATGTTTATTGCAGCTCCCTTCACAATAGCAAAGAGCTAGAAGCAACCCAGATGTCCCTCAACCAAGGAGTGGATAAGGGAAATATGGTACATCTATACAATGAAATTCTATGCAGTGGTATAAAAAGACAACATCAGGAACTTTCCAGGTTAATGGATGGAAGTAGACACCATTATGCTAAGCGAAGCAACAGAGTCCCAGAAAAACAAAGGAAGAGTATAGTGTTCCTTATTTGTGGATCCTAGGACCACATCTCTATTTGTAGGGCAAACTGAATATTTTTTTTTTTTAGTAAATATAATACCTGATGTTAGTCATCAACTTGCTATGTATTGTAGGAATGTGAAGTAATATTTTATTTCTTTACTTTCATACAACTCTACTGTCAAAATGTGAACCATTAAACATGTTTTGGAAGAAACCTATAGTTTTAGATGTCATAACTTTGGTATATGTGTGGAGTGTATATACGCATATTTTGAAGAGATAAAAAATGGAAGGAACAAAAACAACAAAAAAGACTGTGTCAAAGAATTGACTGAAACAGTAAACTTCTCCCCAAAATAGTAAATTTCCACACCCAAAATTTTAAAAACACACTGAGAAAAAGATGCAAGATGTGTATGACAGAGTGCATGAGCTCTGGTGAGGTGGGGAGCAGGGAAGGGGGATGGGTCTAAATTTCATTAAGGGATGTTGTATGACATGCACAAAACTTCAATGAGAAATGACAATATAACATGTTCACTGCTATATTTATTAAATCCCTGGTTCATTAAAAAAACTTCCCTGGTCGGGCATGGTGGCCCATGCCTTTAATCCCAGCACTCAGGAGGCAGAGGCAGGTGGATCTCTGTGAGTTCAAAGCCAGCCTGGTCTACATAGCGAGCTGCAGGTCAGCTGGGACTAAAGGGAGACTCTGTCTCAAAAATACCATACACACACACACACACACACACACACAAATAAATAAATAAATAAATAAATAAATAAATAAATAAAACAGCAACAACTTCCTTAATTATTAGCAGAGAAAGTCTTGATTTCTCCCTCACTTTTGAAAATTAATTTTGGATGATATATTTATTATTCTAGGTTGGTGTTTGTTTCAGAAATCTGAATATTGCACTCTACTCTCTGGCTTTGTTGTTTCAAAGAACTATGATTTAATTTGTAAATTTATTTTGTGTAATATAAGTTTTCCAAGCTCTATCTTTTTAAATATTTTTCCTTCAAATTTCTGCTTTTAATGTAGTAAGACTAGCAGTAAATCATCCACACATCTACTCTTAATGGATTAAGATTGCTGAATCTGTGATTTTGTGTCTGACAATAACTGAACAATTTTCAATCACTGCTTCAAATATTGCTTTGCCCATTTTCTTGCTCCTCCTCTTGCTTCCATTACATGGTGTGCAGTGGGTTTGGTTCTCTCACTGCTTCTGTGTATTTGTCTTTATACCAGTCTCTTCCTGTTTGTTGTGATTAAATCTTTAACCATTCCTGTCAGTGTTTTCAACTATGAATTTTTTCTCATTCATCTTCATAATTTCTTTAGCTCTGCTTTCATTGGAAATCTGTTTTGTGGGAAGTCTCTAATTTTTTATTTGTTAAATTCTTGGAATAGTGCCTCCTTAAAAAATTTCCCAAGTGTGATAATCCCACTATCTTTAACTCTGGTTCTGGTGCTTCCTTGGGCTTTTCAAGCTGAAGCTGTGCTTTATAACTTTGCATATATTATACTTATTTTTTGCTGAAAATTGGACATGACATGCCAGCTAAAATAAACTAAATTAAATAATCTTTAATAGCATAATTTAAAATAAATGCCCTATGATTAAAAGCACGTTATAGCTCTATAATCAAGCTTGTAGCCCTCCTGTAATCTTACCTGCATTTTTCATTACTCTGCCCTTCAGGGACAATAGGGGATGGAGTATTTCCCTTCCAAAAGACAGTTTAGGCCTGATAAGACACCAGTAGCATAGGGTCAGGAAAAATTTCCAAGGTTTAAGAAGAAAAGAATGTTCAGGCATATTTCAAAATGGTTCTTTTCTCCACTCTCCTGTTGGGAATCATGAGAATATTTTTGTCCAGTATTTCTTCCAAGGACTTTGTAAACCTCCTAGAGGTGAAACTCATGAAGATCTCCCGTCAGTGAAGGGCACTGAATTACCTGGGATTTTAATTCTAAGGCTTGTTCATGGAAAGCCTCTGGCAATCCATCACTTGCAGTTGTGTTTTCCCTGCTTGGCAGTTTCCTATAGAGACTTCTGTTCCTGTATTTCTACTAGAGCAAACTGTGTCTCTCCATACCCAATCGCCTCTCCCTGAACTTTTAATGAGAGAGGTTTTCTGTGGGACATTTTAGATCATTCTCCAAAGGATTAATGAACTAAAATCACATAACTTTTCAGTTTGTTCTGTTTTTACTTGCTGTTTCACCCCAAAGAAGAACTTCTGTGAGTAGACCAGACAGGTGAGGAAAAACTCAGACAAATACAACCTCCTGGCTGCTCATAAAAGGAAAAGACAGAGAGAGGAGTCTATCATAGATCTGGAAAATGAATATTCAGACAAATGATAATTGGACCTGGGCTCAAGCAGAACTCCTGACTCACAAACCTTGGGATGCAATAAATTTTTTTTTTTTAGTATGATAGCTTATGTGGTACTACACAATATACTACACAATACTACAAAATATTGTGTCTGTCTAGGATTTTTCTCTTCTGATAAGGGCCAGAACACTAAATACTTGTTTGTTTGTATTTTTGTTTTGTTCAAAACCATCTCTTTTGCAACTACTTGACTCCACCATTGTAACACAATCAATACCATCAAAATTATAATTAAATAATTAGAGACAACTACAATTCAGAAGGTGCTAATGAATAAAAGGAAAGTTTTTTGTCTGGACACCACAGAATATTTGCATATACGAACCCACAGCAATTATGACAGCATGTACCTGACCTCTCCAAATTCAAGACAGACAGATACCCATAAAGATGGGGACAGTTGGCAGGAAGACTCAACAGGTGGAGGACCGCCTGGGAACAGATGAATGTTGGGAGAGAGAAAATCAGTTTGCTTTAATTGTATGACTGTTGGTAGGTTGGCCAGAATCACATGGTTAGAACCACATTCAAGATCTGGGAAATACAGGCCTTTAAAAAAAGCAAATAATAATTAGAGGACAGGAAGTTAGGGCAGTAGTAAGCAGCAAGATAGAGGTCCTCTAAATATGATCAAAATATATTGTGTGGCATTCTCAAATCAAGAAATTATATTTTTAAAATACATTTTAGGGCAGGTGTGGTAGTGCACACATTTAATCTCAGCACTTGGGAGGGAAAAGCAGATGGATCTCTGTGAGATCAAGGCTAGCCTGGTCTTCATAACAAGGTCCAGGCTAGCTGCAGCTATAGGGAACCCTTTCTCAAAAGGACCAAAAATATTCATTATTATTTTTATTTTGTGTGTATACTATTTTCTACTTGAGTGTAAATGGACCCATGTTGTGCAATGCCGGAGCAAGTCAGGAGAGGGCAGCAAATCCCCTTCAACTGTACTTACAGATGGCTGTTAGTTGCCATGTTTGTGGTGGCAAATGAACCTGGGTCCTCTACCAGAGCAGTTAGTGCTCTTAAACACGAGCCATTTCTCCAGCCCCATCAATAAAAATATTTATATAAGGGATGCTGAATGGATAAAGTCCCGGATCTAGTTACCTGAATTATGGTCTATAGAGTACTACTCCCTGAACTAGACAAGAAAATGGTTTCAGGAGAAGCTGTAGATATATCATCCAAAACAATGCAATGAACAAGGACATTTATCCCAAGTCAATGCAAAACACTTAATGAGTTATATAAGATTGTGATGAATTTTTATTCTGAAGCATACCTGATGTATTAACAAGTATTTGGGGGCTGGAGAGATAGCCTAGCGGTTAAGAGCACAGACTGCTCTTGCAGAGGAGCCGGGTTTGATCCCCAGCACCCACATGGGGGCTGAAAACCATCTGTAACTCCAATTCCAGAACTCCACATCCAGGGGAATCCGATACCCACTTCTGACCTCCGCGGCATTGCACGACACGGGTGCACAAACCTACATGCAGAGAGTACATTCATACACATACAAAAATAAAAACAATAATAATAAAAAAACAACAACAAGTATTTGAATCTGAATGCATCAGAGAGAGGTATAAGGAATGTGGTATTAGAACTGTTCTTTGCTGGGCTCAATTATCAGAAACACTATGTATATATTTGTTTCATATTTAATTGCATTATATTAAGATAAGTTCTGTTTATAAAAATGACACTAAAATTTGCAACATCAAGTCCTATTTTTCTTAGTTCTGAATTATCTAATATAGTCTCGTTGATTTTCTTAAGTTGTGTGTTCCAGATTTGCTTATACTCAGAAAACTGATCTCTGAAATCAGAAAACTGATCTCTGAAACTATGCCTTATCATACTATACTTTCATGGTTCCCCTTTGTGTATAATTTGAATGTGTTCTCCTGATAAGCCTGGGTGGTTATAATACATAAAAACCTCCATTAACTACACAATTCCATTTTCAGGCATAAGCTTTTGCAACTGGCAAATAAAGACTTTTAGTTACTCCAATTTGTTGACATTTACTTCAGGGTACATTAATATAACTACAACTTTTCTTTATTAAAAAAAAAATTCTTACCTCAGAACAAGAACAGACAAGTCCATAAGCTGTTTTTGGAAAGTTATATCACATATTTCAATGATGTAAACACTCATTGATTCTTACACTCATTACTAAACATACTCAGATATTAACATTAACAGTACATTTTGTTACATCCTCTAATGGTTAGGAGATGTTATAAACCACACGAAGACCCTGTCATACTTAACAGAAGAAAATGTAATTCATGGATTAACATACCATCCAAACATCTGTGTCTATACCAAAGTAACCTACCATAACAATTAGTACTGTTTAAATACCTATATATCTAATTGTCTGTGCTTCATTAGTAGGATCAAAAGGCCATATATTATACTGTTTAAATACCTATATATCTAATTCGTTGTGCTTCATTAGTAGGATGAAAGGCTATTAACCTGGACAACGGGCAACCAGTGCCCTAAAGGAGACAGCCAGAATTGACCAGAGACCAAGACAACAGCTCCAGAAAGTATAGACTGTTTTTGCTTCTCATCACCGCGTGCCACTCATTTCTAAGGCCTAGGGAACAATCTGGGGAAGAGGGTGCATGGTAGAATGTAAGGGGATGCGATTGGAGGTGGAATGTGAAACTAACAACAATATAAGACTGGACACTCATTTGATCAACTTGATTGAACATGACAAGCCCCCCTGCTGGATGGTGGGACCCCATGAGCTGTGTGGTTTGGGCACAACTGCTGCAAACTGGTTTTACATGTGAAGGATATGGCTTGTACTTCACAAACTATCAGCTATATTGGTTAAGAAAATGAAAACAAAAACCAAAAAAAAAAAGCCAGATGAAAATGTCAGAAACAGTTATGGCAGAATGCATGATCTGGGATGGGGTAGTGGGTGGGTGGGGGGAAGGGAAGGGGAATATAATGCCTGAACTGAAATTGGAAAATGATGCATGCAAAAATACACAAAGCATCAATAAAAATAAAAAAACAAAATAAAAATAAAGAAATAAAAAAAAAGAAAAAAAGGATGACATAAATTATATATATATATCTATAGGTATATATATATTATATATATTATATCAAACCTGGAACTCCAGAGTCGCCAGCCCTCCATAAACCAGGAAGAAGGCAAAAGAAAAGACACGCTGAAGGAAACAAACAAAGCAATGCCTCTAAGCATGAAAGGAACAATCAGATTTGCATCTAGTTATAGGCAAAAGGCTAAAAAACCACACTATGCTAAAACACAACGAAAAAAACAAAAAGGGTAAAAGCACATGAAATAAATCCCACACCAAACTCTACCAGTCCCATAAAAGGAGAAGAGTTTCGAAATCAGAAAGCAGCTGCACAGGATCACAATGAGATTTCCCTAGAAAGAACCCAAAATCCAGATATTAGACCAGTCTTAGACATACTCAAAGAAATCAAGGAATATAAAGAACAAATCAAGAGAAATAAGGGAATATAAAAAACAATATCAAAGAACTAAAGAGAGAAATGACCAAATTCCCAGAAGGAACTAGAAGGAGAGAATGACACAACTTTGAAGGAAGTGGAAACGCTGAGAGTACCAGGCTCGAAATAAAAAGGAAACTGACCATAGAAAGCAAGGAACTACAAGAGAAGAATCACAAGCTGCAAAAGGAAATGGAAAAAGTAGCTAAGAAAGAAATCACGGATGAAATGAAAAAGGAAATTGAACTCCATCAATCAACAGGAAAGAATGGGAGAAAGCCTCAGGAACAGATTGGAGGAAGCAGGAAATAGAATATCAACACTGGAAGGTAAAGTGGAAGAACTAGAATGCACAAGAAAAGAATATGAAAAAAGGCAAGAATGGAACAATCAGGAAATGTGGGACACTATGCAAAGAGTAAAGCTCAGCATCATAAGGATAGAGGAAGGAGAATAATCCCAAAACAACAGTATTGATCAAATCTGCAACAGAATAAAAGAAGAAAATGTCCCCAAACTGAAAAAAGACAAACCCATACAAACACAAGGAGCACATAGAACACCAAATACACAAGATCAGAAAAGACACTCCCCTTGCCATATCATAGTTAAAACTCTAGCTGCCCCCAAAAAGAAAAAGCACTGAAAACAATAAGAGAAAAACAAAAGGGGAAACCCATCAGAATTACAGCGGATTTTTCAATGCAAACTATGAAAGCCAGAAGAACATGGACCAAAGTATTCCCAGTATTAAACAATTACTATGCCCAGCAAAAATGCTGATCATAGTTGAAGGAGAAAGAAAAATCTTCCATCACATAACCAAGATGAAAGAATTCATGTCCAGGAAACCAACCTTTCACAAACTACTCGAAGCAAATCAAAAGACACATGAAAGGATCAACTATCCCCAAACAGTGAGAGAGACTAATAAAAGTATGACTATGAAAATGCAAACCTAGACCAAGAATGCAAACAGAAAATAGGATGAAAAGAAGCAACACACATCTCTCAATAAACCTTAAATACTAATGGGTTAAATTCCCGAATCAAAAGGCATGGACTGGGATAATGGATTAGAAAACAGAATCTGGGCTAGAGAGATGGTTCAGCAGCTGGGAACTATGGCTGTTCTTGCAGAGGTCCTGGGTTCAATTCCTAGTTCCCACATGGTGGCACCTACCTACATGCAAACAGTACACTCATACACAAAATATAATAAATACACAAAAACAGAATCCATCTATATGCAGTTTACAGGCAACACATCTCACCCTCAAGGATAGGTAACTTAAAGTGAAAGGATGGAAAAATATTCCAAGCAAAAGGAACCAAAGAGCAAACAGGAGTTACCATTCCAATATCAGACAAAATAGTGGCATGCGCATATCGTGGTCTGGTTTGGGTGGAGAAGTGATACCAGAATGGCCTGGCCTAGCCCTTTATCCTGCCTCTAGTGATGAGAGAGGGCAGCCTGGGATAGCTAATGGGCTTTATTGTGTTTCTGAAGTGATTTTCTATCTGTTCCCCTCACCCCTTCCTCCGCTACTAACCTCTTATCCATTGGGGCACGATTTCCAAGCAAGCCCGTGAAGCCAGACATCATCTCCTGGAAGCTAATTGTGTCTGCTCATAATGTTTGGGAGTGCCTTAATGAGAAGGGAAAACTGTTTTATTGGGTTCTCCACCATACGTTCTTCTAGCCTGTCCCTGTGCCTTTAAGGCAAGCCTAAATACTATCTCACACTTGGAAGTCAATTTGTGGAAGTCTGGGTAAGCCTCATGCACCCACCTGAGTGGTCCCATTTGCCTGAGTACTCCTAACACCCATAGGTCCACAGAATAATTGCCAGAAGGGGTTTCTCTGGGTCGTGAGGCTCCAAAGTGACATAGGGCAAGAGATCTATAGCCTTTTGAAGGAGCTGGGATGCCTCTTTTGTTAAGGAAAATTTTGATGGTGGGCCGTGCCTTCATGACCTTCCAGGAGGAAAAAGAGATGTCTCATCTCCTGGTATGGGATAGAAAGAAACGGTTTTAGCCAGTTTATAGTACTACATACCTGTTACAATTGGGTGAGCAAGTAAACTTCTTTTTCCTTAACAGAAAACCCAAGATGCCTAATATACTTTGCCATAGAAAAGCCTGGAAAGGCATATGGTGACAGCACCTGGATTTTTTTCCAGAGTCACCCTGAGACTCAGGTGTTCTAGGTCAGATAAGAGTCACTTAGCCACCCCTTTCAGGTACTCTACATCTAGGTGTGCCAGCCTGATATCATCCATGTAGTGGATGACAACGACTTTGGGTGGTATATTTTTTGTTGCATGGGCCACATACATCTGGGCTATTTTTCATACCCTGTGGCAATACAGTCCAGTGACACCTTTGTGCAGATCATTGTACATTGGTTTCCCACACAGTAAATGCAAAGCAGTGTCTGTCCTGTGGGGCCAGGGGGATTTGAAAGAAGCAGTGCTTAATATCCAGAACTATTATAAGGTAAGCAGGGGCGGATAGTGCTAGGATGAGACAAGCCTGCTTGAGCAGTTCCCATTTTGTACATTTGGTCATTGATGGCTGTCAAATCCTGGAGGAGTCCTTATTTTCCCAACTTCTTTTTTTATTTTCTTTTACTTTAATTTTATTTTTCTTTTATTTTCACAATGTTTATTGATAGATACAAGTATATAAAATCAGGGCATGAACATGATTTGATACATTAAGTAGACTTAATTTCAATACTATAATAAAGCAATAATTCAAATTCTCACCATTAGTTTCACACCCACAAAAAACACTTCAAGGGCATTAATGATCTCTCAAATCTGATCAGTTTTGTGCAAGTAAACAATGTTTCTTTTTAAAAAAGCTTGTGCACTTGCCCAGGCTCAAGGATATTGAAATCTAGCACATAAAGCCCATTACTCAAGGTAGAAATACAGGCAATATTCTATTACAGCAACAACCATCAATTACAGTTAAGGATTTTCTGTAACAACCAAATGGATAATCTAATATTGCAACAACTCAAGTATTACTGAGCAAAGTGCATTTCTACAGTATTCAGTGTTGCTTTTCAGTTTTCTAACTTTAAACAGCCTATGATAACTGGCAGCAAAGAAGGTCCTTGCAATAGACTGCCTCTGCTTGAGAACTTTTGATGTAATTATTGTATACTGCTAATATACTATCTAAACATTAAGGATACTCCTAAAATATTTGATGGTAGACTATGATTTCCCTTTTACTGGCAAGGTATAATACTCTCATCCAAAGGTCTGCCTTCCACAGATTTTCAGGGGAGATCCAGGGGGCGATTATCCCCACCTCTGTCTAAAAGGCTTCTAATTTTGATGACTTGACCCTCATGCCTCTTGTTGTAAGGAGGGATTTGAGTGCCTTAATTTGGGATTTACAGAGAGATGGCAGGCCTCCCATGGTGGCTGAGATGGTCAGACTAAAGCAAAAGTGAAGTTCACAGACAAAGGGAAAGCTGTGTTCTGTGGTTTTTTAGGCCACAGCTGTATGAGAGGCCCTCCAGAGAGCCAATCTGGGTTCCGACTCCTAGATGGTCATTATTTATATGGAGTTGTTGGGTGAACCAAAAAAAAAGGGGTGTGTGCCTCCTTAATCGGACAAACAACCATGAGGAGAAAAGAAGGGGTCCCTATGCTCACCTCTCACAGGGACAAAGAACATATAACATAAAGGGGCCAACCTACCATGAAACTGCAGCTACAAAATTGTATGCCAGGATCCAGTTGGGCTCAAGGCCTATGCCAGGTGGGTACAGAGACCACGTTGGGCCCCAGATGCAGCAGGCAATTCCAGAGTGGGACCCTTGGGGGTGAGGATAGGAAGGCACAGAGTCAACAACACAGACCCTGGGAGTCAGGAAAGTGGCAAAAGCGGGCTCGTTGGTATCTGGGCAGGTGGCTGTTGGTGTGTCTGCCAATTAACTAAAGCTACATGCCAGGCCTTCCTACAGCCCCATCCCAATGGCTACCCTTGGCTTTTCTGATGCCAATAAGCAGAAAAATGGGGTCATTATTAAAAGGAAAGGAGTCAAAGATGTCACCTACGTTTTGCCTAACATTAGCTCCGTACAACTAGGGGAGCTACTAGGACTATTAAAAAAATTTGAGGTGTGCCAGATTGAGCCTGTGAATATCTTTTCTGAGAGCCAATACAGGTCATCGTGGCTAGCATTTTCCTGGATAAAGGACAATAATAGCCCCATTCATGCCTATGAAAATTCTATAAGAAGACCTTGATAATTGGAGGCATACCTGTACATATCCCATATTCGGTCTCACACCAAGTTACCAGGAATTTTGGCCAGGGAATGAAATGACCGATAAGATGATCATGGTGGTCAGCCTCAAGCTCCTTGAACGAGCAAGGACACTACATAAACAATTCCACCTGTTACCCCAGAACGTACACAAACTGACAGAACTCCCCATGTCACAGTGCAAAACACCTAATCTTGTGCAAATTGTGCACCCCTGGTCCAGCTGGGGCCCCTTAGCTCGGTGGAAATCTATCCAAGGGGGCTGTTGCCAAATGCTATCTAGCAAATGGATGTTACTCATCATACCACATTTGGCAATCTCAGGTATGTGCATGTTATGGTGCACACATTTTCTTCTTTAACTTAGGCAATGGTACTCACAGGGGAAAAGGTTTTCCATGTTATCAAAGCCTTAAAATCCACCATGGTGGTCATAGGAGTACTGTGGGCCCTCAGAGCAGACAATGGCCAAGCTATTGCTGAATATGCCAATAAAACTATAAAAAACATCCTGGACAGAACATTTTCTCTCTAGTCAAGGAGAGACTCACATCTGGTGCTGGTGGAGACATTGTTCCAAATGAATTTCCTTACCTTTGACTAAAGGGACTCAGCCCAGCATACAAGTATTGGGCATCCTTCTTGAGGAGCACTCCCATACCCCTGGTTAGATTGAGGGACCCCTTAACCGCATCATGGCAACTGTATGCCCCCTTGTTGATGCAGGGGTGAGGATATGCTTGTGTCTTCCCACAGAGCTCCACTGCTACAATATGCATCCCATCAGGAGATGTCAAGCCAGAGACAGATGCTGCAGGGGACAAGGTGACACCCTCCAGTGCCTCTGGAGTGGGGTAATGTAAGCCCTTCTGGTTTGCCACGGCCAGGGCAAGGATCTATGGGCCCTATTCCCTTTGTCCCTCACATCCTGCAGCAGCAGGTAAACCTGTGTGCCAAGGAGATGAATATTGTTAGAGAGATGCCCTAGCTTGTAGGTATTCTTTTGGCAGAAACACTTAAAAGCAGTTATCTGACAGCTAAAAGCCCTGACCCCTGCTGTGATTCTCACAGACCTATGATAGCCCAGACTGTCCTTTGATCTCTCAGGAAAAAACTTTGATCTGGATTATAGCCTGAGGTTTCCTTGTCCCAATTACCTGCCCCAGCCCCCAATTGTGTATACCCATCCCAGCCCATGCCTGGGTTAGTATAAAAGCCTTAATTTCCAATATAAAAGTTGAATCTATTCCTTCGGCTTTCTCTAAGTCCGTGTCTGTTTATCTTTCCTTATCTTTACATACCATCTGGTAAATCCCTCATGGTCCCCTGTGGGGGCTTAGGGTCGCACTGTGGGACCAGCTGGATCGAGGAGGGTCAGGTATGTCCACTCACTGGTTTCCCAGCCTCCCTGTCCCCAGAGACAATCTGACGCAGCAGGGAGCCAAGTCAAGCAAGGTCTCGTTTATTGTGGGCAGCACAACAGTTATGAAGGCAAAAAACACAAAGGGGGTTTCCATGGTGCCAAACAGGCAGCCAATCGTCTCAAAGGCCCAGGCAGCACGCAGGCTGTATGTAATGATTACTCCATAGAACTTAATGGGAAACAGGTACTGATCGTGAGCTGTTCGCGAGTAGGGAAGTACCTCTGAGCCTATCAGAACTCCCCTCTTCCTCCCCTCTTCAGTTCATGGTCATAGCGACCATTGTGGTTACAGTGGTTTACATAACTCTTATGCTGAAGTTATTCAGTAGGTGGGACAGTCAGCAAGACTCGAGCCAGGCTTAGAGATTTCCAACAGGCCACGCTTTTGGAGAGCCTGTAAGGCCCAACGGTCCCCTCCCCCCTCCTTGCCAGAGCTAAGCCTAGAAATTGTCTTCGGCCTGCAGGCAGGCAACAACCTTGAAGCTCACAGTCCTGTCAGATTGCCAGGCCCTGTTCAAGAGAGGGAAGAAGAGCATGTGGATAGCAGCCATGTGCATGACTAAAGGACTATCAGATGATTATTAAACTCCAACACTAGCTGTCCTGTGACCCCAGGAACAAATCCATTTGTCTGACCCCCTACCAGGTGAATAACACCACCTTGGAGAGACTCAAGCTGTCCCAATACATTAGGGGAACTTGTTCAGAAAACTTCATTTACTCCATCCTACTGAGGGAATGCATTACTGACCTAAATTTAACCAGAGCCACAACTCTGTCCCTAAATAACTCATTCATTGGACAGGTCTGGGACAATATAAAGAGATTCTTCAACCCATCGTGGGTAGTCACTTATGTGTTGACTGGAGGGATTATTATCATTTTGCTTGTCCTCTTTAGATATCTCGTACAATATAGATCCAGACAGAGTTCCATCAACAAGGTGACACTCCAGGTCCTAAAGACATTCAAGCGAACCAAATGAGGTCCACCACAGGAAGTAATCATCATGTGGTTGGCAGTAATCCCTAGGGAGGCTGACTGATCCTCCTTAAATTTCTCAGCTCACGTCCAGGGAAGCCATCCCTTGAGGGTGGGTAGTCAATGACGGGCAAGATCCTGTGCCCAGGACAACCTAAGACAGGCAAGGTCCATTATACTGGAGGTCCCTGAGGTGGGGTCAACAAGATCAGGGCATGCAGCCTGGTTCCCACTGAGCCTGATGTTAAAAGAAAAAGGGTGGATATGCAGTGGAAACCCACCCCCCACAGAGGAGTGGTGACTTGTTACCTGCCACCAGCCGACTGTGCCTGCCCAAAGGCCCACTTCCATAATCTGCAACCTGCAATCTGCCTGAGGACGTGGCAATGGATGACACGACCTTCACCTGTGAGGCTGAACCTAGGGGAGAAAAACACACCAACTGCTGCCTGCCCAGGGACCAATGGGACGCCGGGAGGGGTACATCAAAGTCGGCCTGATTCCTGCAATAAACAGCTTGCTTTTGCCACTTACCTGACTCCCAGGGTCTGTGTTATTGATTCTGCACCTTCTTATCCTCACCCCCAAGGGTCTGTGCTGGGATTACCTGCTGAATCCCCGGGCTTGAACTGCTGTCCTGCTGGTCTAGCTCCAGCCAGGTGTGGTGGGCCACACCTTTAATCCTAGCATGCTTTCAATCCCAGCACAACCAAGGTTTAGGTTAAGGTCAGAAGTACTGATTTCTGAACAAAATGGAGTTTATTTGGCCCATCTCGTTTTCCATCTCATTTTCCATCTCTTATTAAGCTGGAACTCCAGTTATGGATATTGACTTCATTTCTGAAAAAGCTCTAAAGTTTTGGTTTTAAAACTAGTCATAACATTGTATCTGACCGTAGTGTTTGTTTTGTGGGAGTGTTTATTCACAACTAAGGGTCAATAAGTTTAATTCTGTAAGGTTCAGTCAACTAGTTTAAGAATCAAAATGTGTATCTAGTCAATGTTTGTTTAAATGTGTTCAGTTTTTGCCCAAGCTTTATCTACACATCACATGGTATTTCAAGGATAAAATATATAGAATTGTAGTTAGTTTTCAATCCACTCCTGGATTACAGTGGACTCCCTATAACAGGTTTGGATTAATTAGACACAAATAGTGGGTTACCTATGGCTAGTGAAAATGTACTTTATGTTTCTTGCAAGAGTTGCTTTTGATATTTCCTTTGACCTAACTAGATAATTTGCCTCAAAAAGCTAGGTTCTTTCTTTCTGAATCAGCTGCATGCAGTCCAGAAAAAGACAGTCTAATGGACTTTTAAGTTGGACATTTAATTCACCCTGTTCCTCTTCTGATTCTGGGCCTAAAAATTTACTTAGCTACTTTCACCTTCACGGGCACCAGTCAAGGATTCTGTTCTCTCTGTAACCATATATTTGAGGGTCTTTTAGATAGACACTAAGCAAGTGTACCACAGTCGCAACCCTCTATGCTCCTCTCCTATCTCCTTCCTCCCCTCAACCTGCCTCCTGTCAGACTGCTGGTCCTCTGCACCCGGCAACATCGCCATATTGCTCCAGAACCCCTTGGCTCTCTGGGTCCCTGTGACTAATACCTCCCACTTCCACCAAGTGGAGCTTATGCACCCTGGCCACCTTGTACATGACTTTGGCTTCATCAACTTTATTTTCTTTTTTTTTTTTTAATTTTATTTATTTGTGTGTATGAATGTACTGTCTGCATGTAGGTCTGTGCACCCATATCATGCAATGCCATGGAGGTCAGAAGAGGGTGTCGGATTCCTCTGGAACTGGAGTTCTCCTGGAACTGGAGATACAGACGGTTCTCAGCCGCCATGTGGGTGTTGGGGATCGAACCTGGGTCCTCTGCAAGGGCAGTCCATTCTCTTAACCACTAGGCCATCTCTCCAGCCCACCACCTTTATTTTCACCAACATCCTCCTGTCCCTGCTGAGGCCACCTCCTTGACCCAAAGTGTTATGACTACTACCACTTTGGGTTCCATCCTTGACCAATCTGCCATGGTTCTCCAGACCCAAAATTAGAACTCTCACTTCCACAGGGCTATCCTTAATCTACAACAGCAGTTGGCTTGGTGAAGGGATCTAGACTCCTTGGTCTAAGCTGTGAGCCATCTTTAACCCCTCACCTCTTGTCACTTGGGGCCTCCTCGGCCTTTTGACCCTCCCTTGTCTCTCCTCCTCAGGTGCCTGCTCCACTTTTCCCATGGCCAGTGACGAGTGAATAAGACCACCACCCAGGTTCCGACCACTGTCCTTAATAGAGGCTCCCCTCAAGCCCCTCCTGATTGGCTGGTTAGTCAATGACGTGTAAGTTCCTGTTGGCCAGGACAACCTAAGACAGGCACAGTCAAATGTCGCAATGCTAGAGGTGGGGCCAATAATGTCTGAGCTATGCACTCAGGCTCCCACTCTGTTTGTCGCTATCTTTAAATGCAAAAGGGTGGAAATGTAGAGTGTTATTCACCTGTGCAGTGGCATGCTTACCATCTCACCTGCTGAAGAGGTTTAACTTGTTCCCAGAAGCTAACCATGGTGACAGGTGAGTGACAGGACAGTGACCTGGGCTAATGAGAATTCACCCAATCATCAGCATGTCTGGCACATCTGCAGAAGTAGCAGGGTGGACCACATATATATTCCGACCTTTCTCTGAATAAACGAGTCTGAAGCATCTCCTTACCTGCTTGCTTTCATGTAATTCCCAGTGTCTGTGTGTTGAATGCTTGCCTGTCTCTCACCACTACATCTCTGCTGTGACCTGAACCCTTCTGTCTGGACTGGAGAAGGTTACAACATACTTCAATACTCCACTGAGCCCTTTGGATAGGTCAACTGTCAAAGAATAAACAGACATTTGAACTGAACAATACAATACTTCAAATGGACCTCACAGACATCTATCAAATATTCCACCCAAACAACAGAGAAAATACTTTCTACTCGGCACCACACAGAATCTTCTTTCAAAACTGACCACATAATGGGACACAGAATAAAGCTCAAAAAATACAAAAGGATTCGAATAATTTCATACAGTCTATCAGACTACAGTTCCATAAAGCTGGGTATCAACATCAGGATAAGGCCTGACACCTATAAGAACACCAGACTAAACAACACACTCCTGAATAATAAATGGGTCCAGGAAGAAATTAAGAAAGAAATAAAAGCATTCATGGAACTAAACGAAACTGACAATACAAAAAAGCAAAACCTTTGGGATATTTTAAAAGCAGTCCTAAGAGGGAAATTTATAGCCCTTGGTGCCTATATTAAAACAAAAACAAAAAACAAAAACAAAAAAGAAAAAGAAAAATGGCAAATAAACCATCTCACACTGCAGCTAGTCTCAAAAAGACCAAAAAAAAAAAAAAAGGTTAGAATTTAGAGTTTTCACAATATTTTAATGTCCAAATAGGATACATATTATAGGGAATTTGACTGTCACAAATACTGTATTTAACATGAATTTTTTTTTTTTTTAGNAGAAGAAATTACAAAAATTCAGAGCAGAAATCAATTAAATAGAAGCAAAGAGAACAATATAAAGAATCAATGAATCCAAAAGTTGGTTCTTTCAAAGGGTAAATAAGATAGACCTATAGCCCAGTTAACTAAAACAAAGAAAGAGCAACTCCAAATCAACAGAATTCGTGATGAAAAGGGAAACATCACAAAAGACAATGAAAAAACATGGACAATCATATGGGAATACTTCAAAAACCTATACTCTGCTAAATTTGAAAACCTAAGGGAAATGGATGAATATTTGATATTCTTAGAAACAACAAAGCTTAACCAAGAAAAGATTGACAGTTTAAACAGACCCATAATGTTTGATGAAATTGAAGATGTAATAAAAATTCTCAATTAAAACTAAATCCCAGGTCTAGATGGGTACACAGCAGAATTCTACAAAACATTTGAAGAAGACTTACAGCCATTACTTCTCAAACTGTTCAGAATACAGAATGAAGCCTCCCAAATTCCTTCTATGAAGCCAGCATCACTCTAATACCAAAACCAGGCAAAGATACAACCAAAAAAGAAAACTATAGACTCATCTCATTAATGAACACAGACGCAAAAATTCTCAGAAAAGTACTTGCAAAATGGATACAAACCCTTATGAAAAAGATCATCTATCATGACAAAGTTGGATTCATACCAGAGATGCAGGGATGGTTCAACATACATGAACCAATAAATATCATAAAACACACAAATGGACAGTAAAACAAAAACACACAATCTCCTCAATTGATGGGGGAAAAAAACATCAACAAAATATAGCATCCCCCTAGAGGAAAGTGGACTGGATAGATCATTCCTCAATGTAATCAAAGCCATACACAAGAAACCCACAGCCAACATCATCCTAAATGGGCAAAAGCTAAAAGCATCCCCCTTAAAGCCAGGAACATGGCAAGGCTGCTCCCTGTGGCCACTCCTCTTCAATATAGTTCTTGAAATGCTTGCTAGGGCAATAAGACAAAAAAGGGAAATTAAAGAGTACTAATTGGAAAAGAGGAAATCAACTTATCTCTTTTTGCAGATGATATGATAGTTTACATAAGGATTGTTAAAAAGTACAGCAGAAAACTCCTAGAAATGATCTAGACTTTCAATAAAGTGTCAGGATACAAAATTAACTTACAAAAATCAGTAGCCTTTCTTTACACCAACAAGAAACTGAAGAAGGAATATAAAGAGACCTTCCCACTCACAATAGTATCAATTCACAAGTGGGACCTCATTAAACTCAAAGGCTTATGGACGGTGAAAGAAACAATCAGTGAAGTGAAGAGAAAACCCACAGAATGGGAGGAAACCTTCACCAGTGATACATCTGATGATGCATTGACTTCCAGAATATATAAACTACTCAAAAAGCAAAGAAGAAAACAAATGACTCACTCAAAAGATCTACTAAAGAGCTGACAGAGACTTCACAAATGAGGAAATAAAGATGGCTGAGAAACATCTTAAAAAATGTTCAACATCGCTAATAATTAAGGAAATGCAAATTAAAACCACTTTAAGATATCATCTCACTCTGATAAGACTGGGCAGTATCAAGAAAACAAATGATACCAAATGCTGGAGAGGTTGTGGGAAAGGGGAACACTCATCCACTGCTGGTGGGAATGTAAACTCATACAGCCACTATGGAAAGCAGTGTGGAGAACTCTGAAGAGACTCAAGATGAGCTTACCTCCTGATCCAGCCATACCCAGAATACTCAGCCTACCTTGACTGAAACAGTAAAGTTACCCCAAAGACAATAATCCTCTGCTTTGAAAAAACTTTGAAAAAAGTCAGAGAAAGATACAGTGCAGGGATAGCAGGATACATGAACTCGGGTGGGGTGGGAGCCAAGGAAGACAAGATGAGTCTAGATTGGGCTGAGAAATGATGCATGAAATGCTCATCAATTCAATAAAAATGTTAAAAGGAAAAAAACCACGAAATATAAGATATAAAGGGATCTTAGTTGGTATAAATTTTTAGTTTAGATTTTGTGTTTTGTCTATTTCAAAGAATTTTAAAAGGTGTCTTGCTGCTGCTGCTGCCGCTGCTGAGATAGGACATAACAGCATTTGGAAAATATGGCATCATGAGATCTTAGGAATTAATAGTCATGAAATATTATCAAAACATGACAATTGATTCAATATAGGAATTATCGCCTTTTCAAATTCTCATTCATGATCCTTTTTGCTATAATTTTGTCTAGAGTTTTATTTCTACTTCAGAATGTCACATAAACCAAGTCATGTCATGTGCATGCTCTTCTATGGTGTCTATAGTTTCTTTCTTTTTTATTGAATATCAATATTCCATCATATGAGTACACCACAACTCACCTATTCGCCATTTGATGTATCTTCAGTTGTTTCTCAATTTTACAAAATATTCATAAAATTGCATAAACACTTATAACCCAAACTGTGTTGTCTTTACACCTAAATTTTTATGTTGGAACTCTAACATGAAAGTATATTGAAATATTATATTAAAAAGGATCATTAAGACTAAATGAAGTTAGAGAAGCTTATTGATGTCCTAATTAGATTTAGATATGTCTGTGAGTACCTGGATAAGAAGACACAGAGAGATGGCAATGCAAGAAGAATACAGGCAGCTGAAACTTGGATACCAAGTTTCACAAATGGAGAGAAAGTATTTTCTGTTTGAAATATCACCCTAATGGATCGTGTCTAATATGTCATGATTTCTACTTCAGTACATGAGCCAAATCTGGAATTCCCTTGTATATTCTAAGAATGAAAGTGCTGAAAGATAAGTCAGTTCATGATTCACAAGAAATTGCCAAAATTTCTCCCTAAAAGAATGTGTCACTTTAAAAATTGTTTTAAGACAATAACCTGATTACATTGATAAACTTCGTGTAGGTTGAAGAATTTGGAAGCAGAATAAATGCTGCAGCAGAATAAATATTTCAGCAAATGTGAGCATTTTCCCAGTATTGTTGAAGCTTGGTAGTAAAGATTTATCAGTAAATAATTTTCAAGAGTTATAGGAGACATATAGAACTGTGAACTTACAGTCTAACATACAATTACACAGTTTAACTTGAGAGAGAGTTATACTAGTTATTAAAGTACATTTTTTATATTTTTAACTCCTCAGACTGTGATTTTTATCTCATGAGTTCAATTTGATGGTTTAGTGCAGGTACATTAAAGTCATAAAAGAGCAATAGAGAGATGTTGCAAAACCCAGGGCCTGAGAAGGGGAAAGGTCCAAATTCAAGGCCTGGATGCCCAGGACCAAATAGAAAGTCAAGACCATAGCTGACCATCAAGGGAGGTGGGAGGTCCGTTCTGTCCACAATTCTCTAGAATCCATCACGTTTTAATTCCACTAGCATTATATCAAGTCTGTAGTAGCACATGTTCTTAAGGAGATGTAATACTGTAATCTTTTATCATCTATCTTTATATATGTTATGTATGGCTCTACATATGAATGCATACATTTCCCTACCTTTAATATTTATAATTAAAAATCGATCAGATTTAACTCTTGCACCTCAGTTATTATGAAGAATGTTATATTATAATTTGAGGATGCATTTTATGGATTTTTTTCCATATGGAAATTGAACTTGGTATTTGTTTTTCAAATTTTATAGTTTTTTCTTGCATTCCTTTTTTACTAATTTAAATAATGTATTCAGATTTTCAATGTATTATTTGAAGGACTTTGCATATATGTTTTACCAGTAAACTTTGTATTTTGATATTATTTAATGAGATCTTATGGAATGGATAATTTCTTTTTTTAAATTAATTTATTTATATTTTATTTTTATTAAATCTAGACCTGTGTGCCCCCCATCCCCCCACCCAACCAGAGCTCATGCATTCTGCCAAACATGCTTTTCAAATCTTTCTCAGTCTTTCTCAATATTCTCCATGTGGAAGTGGACTGTTTTGAGCAGAAGTTCACTGTTTCAGTCAGTTATTTGATGCAGTCATTTCTGTTGTTGTTGTTTTTGCTGTTGTTGTTGTTGTTGTTTCCAATATGCATCACTCCCAACTGCTTTGGACAAAAGCTCAAGGGGCCGTGCACAAGAAATACTTACAAGTAGGTAATTGGCACTAGCAACCACAGATGAGGGATACCATTCGTCGTTTGTTTTTCTGGGACTGTGTTACTTCACTCAGCATGATGTCCTCTAGCTCCAGCCATTTTCCTGCAAAGCTCAAGATGCCGTCTTTCTTTACTGCTGCATAGAACTCCATTGTGTAGATGTACCACATTTTCTCTATCCACTTATCAGTTGAGGGGCATTTGGGTTGGTTTCAGCTCCTTGCTATTTTGAAGAGAGNGTTTTCAAACTTGGTAGAGTATAGGTTTTTGAAGTATTCCCATACGATTTTTTGGATCTTTTCCTTGTCTGTTGTGATATTTCCCTTTTCATCACGGATTGTATTGATTTGGAGTTGTTCCATCTTTCTTTTGGTTAACTGGGCTAGAGGTCTGTCTGTCTTGTTTATTCTTTCAAAGAACCAACTTTTGGATTCATTGATTTTTTTGTATTGTTTTCTTTGTTTCTAGTTCATTGATTTCTACTCTGACTTTTATTATTTCTTCCCATGTGTTGCGTTTAGGGTACATCTGTTGTTGCCTCTCAAGTGCTTTTAGCTGTAGTGTTAGATCATTCACTTGTGCTCTTTCTGTTTTTCTAATGTAGGCACCCAGCGCTATAAACTTCCCTCTTAGGACTGCTTTTAAGGTATCCCATAGGTTTTGTTGTGTTGTGTTGTCATTGTCATTCAGTTCCAGGAATGCTTTTATTTCTTTCTTTATCTCTTCCTTGACCCATTCATCATTCAAGAATGTTGCCCAAGAACCTGAACTCATTTCTTAGACTTGTGTTAATTTATTTTAAATTAAAAGGGCTATTAAGTAATAATTATAATGCATACATTAACAATAAGCATATGCAGATTAATATCATATAGCTCTCTCCTGGCATGGTAGCACACACTTTTAATTCTAATACTCAAGATTGTCACAACTTGAGGCCAGTATCATCTGTATAAGTGTGTATAGATCATTGACAATAACTATGGCTATTGCTTTGAGGAAAGCATTCTACAAATACTAAATTGTCTATTCATGATAGTGGTATTATTCACTTGTTTTTAATACATTTATTTCTTCTTGGTCAAATCATTGACATGGAAGAATGTACGTCTTTCCTTAGGATGTTTATCACTTTTCTCTTTTCAGTTCAATCTGCTTTTGTCACAATTCGGACATCTGATGTATGCACATTTAGAATTATTGTGTCTTCATGGTAGATTTAGGGCTTAATTATATAATATACTTCTTTACCATGATAAGTTTTATTTGCCTCAAGACTGGTCTGTCTGATTACAGTATAGTAACTTCTGTTTTCTTATGATTTGGGTTTCTTTGTCATTTTTTGTGCTTTTATATTTGCTCATGATTTTCACTTATTGAACAAGCTTTTCTATCTATGCTTGTAATCTCTTTCTTATGTGGTTTTCCCCTTTACTACAATAATACGTCCTGGAGATGGACCTCAGTGAATTGATTTTTTTGCTTTTCATTCTCAGTGCTTCATTTTTTGTTTGACTTTTTAATTTTAGTTTTGCTATTTCTTTATCACTTGCCTTTTGATGGGTTCCTTGAATATGTTTATAATTTTTCTTTCACATGTGGTGACTTTAATTGCAACATTTTATAGAAATTTACTGTAGGTACTATATTATATATCCAAAACTGATCCCAGTCGATTGGGATCATCATTTTACTAATTTTAGTAATCGATAGTAATTTTCCTTATACATTTACGCATGTATCTTCCCTGTTTACAATGGATTGTTTAAAACATATCAGCAACATATATTTGAACTAGCTCAGTACTAAAAATAAGTTCCAAGATTCAAAAATAAAATATAATTAAGAAACTTCACAGCTGGGCATGGTGGTGCATGCATTTAATCCCAGCACTCAGTAGAGAGAGGCAGAAGCGCCTCTTCAAGACTGACCAACCTGGTCTACATAATGAGCTCCAGACCAAGTGGGATCTACAGAGAGACCTTGTCACACACACAAAAAAAAAAACAATGCAAGCAAAAAATTATGAAAGGAAATAAATCTATTGTACATATGCAAATTTTTAAGTGCCATTGTTTTTACTTACTTTTATGCCAAAATATTTTTTCATTAGATGGGTTATTTTTATCAGGGTCTCCCTTTAGAATCAGCTGGCCTGTAGGTCACTATATAGACCAAGATGGACTTGAACTCATAGAGATCCGCTTGCCTCTGCCTCCCAAGTGCTGGGATTAAAGGTGTGTACACATCTTAATCATCTTTATACATGCTCTGCCACCCACACAAACCACAGCCTTCCACCGCCAGATTTCATGCATTCTGTCACGTACAGCTTTAAAGTTTAGTAACCATAACACTGGCCAGCACAATTTCTAGTAGTACAGTATGGCACTATTAATTAGAGGGTCATCAAAAGCTAGCTAATTGGAATTCATGCCCCCTCAGTGGGAGGCAACTCATGCATGTCACTGTAAAAATAGCCAGATATACTGGTAAAGAGGCCATTGATCCTAGAGTAAAACCTTACCACTGTCATATCTATAGACAAATATAATTTCTTACTGTTTGCTAAATATGAATACTTATATTTATAGACAATATACTATTCAACACTCATCAAGATCTCTCTTTTTTTTTTTCATTTTTGAGACAGGGTCTCCCTTTAGTCCCAGCTGGCCTGGGCCTTGCTCTGTAGACCAGGCTGGCCTTGAGCTCACAGAGACCCTCCTGGCTCTGCCTCCTGAGTACTGGAATTAAAGAAGTATACAACATCTTAATCATCTTTATACATGCTGTGCCACCCACAAAAAACACAGCCCTCCACCACCAAATTTCATGCATTCTGTCATATATAGCTTTAAAGTTTAGCATATATATATATATATATATATATATATATATATATATAAAATCTC
>VZQC01006021.1:345092-391109 GCA_009823505.1 Rhizomys pruinosus | reverse complement strand
TAATTTAAAAAAAAAAAAAAAAAAAAAGAGTACAGGCTTCTCTTGCAGAAGACCCAGGTTCGAATCCTAGCAGCCACACAGCAGCTAACAATCATCATTAAATTTCAGTTCCAGGGGATTTGATGTCCTCTTCTGATCTCCACAGGCATTGCATGACATAGATACACTTACATACACATGCATGCATAACACTCATACACATAAAATTAAAAAAATAAAAAAATTAAAATTAAAAAATATATATTCATATTCTAATTTGCATATCAAAATGTCTTTAAGTGTGGGTCCAACCACTGATGTCTGGATAATCTATAAAGAAATTCATGCTTGAAAAAGACTACCTCTTCTCCACCCAGCAGCCATCTGGTGCCACAGCTTCCTTAGGCGGAGTTGGAGCTTCTTACATAGCTCCTTGTGTATACACTAGAACATTTTTCTAGTTTGAGTTTCCATGGGACTTGTGTATACTGTCACTGTTGCTGTGAATTCAAATCAGTATTTGACCAGCTGTCTGGAAAACTTGTTTCCTTCTGATAATCTACCATGTCTGACTCTTTCTGTGTTTCCAGCACTCTTCTGCAATGATTCCTGAGCCTTGAAGGAGTGGGGAGAAGTTTGATGGAGGTTTTCTATTCAGGAATAAGCATTTTGTAGACTCTTATTCTCTGCACATTGGCCTGTTACGGGTTTCTGTGTTAATCACCAACTGCTGTGTAAGCAAATTTCTCTGCTGAGAGTTGAAAGACACAGTGGTATAAAATTAAGCCATTAAGATTCATTTTAATATGATATTTAGTAGAAAACTAGTATTAAATTCTCCTCTGTGTTCTGTAACCAGTTTGACCTCAGGTTCCTAGGCCTGTTATCAATGTCAGGTATACACTCCATCCTAGGAAGTAGTACATAAATCCAATTAATGAGTGGTTGGTTACTGTTTTAGTTTGCTTTCAGTTGCTGAGACAAAGAACTCTAACCAACATCAACTTGGGGAGGAAAGGGTTTATCTAGCTTACATCTCCCAAGTTATAGTTCATCAATTAGGGATCCCAAGGTAGGAACTCAGGGCAGAAACATGGAAGCAGGTTTCTGCTGCTTCCCGGCTTAATCCACTGAGCCATGCTCAGCCTGCTTTCTTATATAATACAGAAGGATCTCACCAGGGTTGTCACTGCCAACAGTGGTATGGGCCCTCCTACATCACTCAACAATCAAAAAAATACTACAGAGACATGGCCACCCACCAGTCCATTGGAGACAAGTCTCCAATTGATACTCCCTTAAGCCAGGTGTGTCAAGTTTACACCAAAGCTATCCAGCACATTTATGTAAAACATCTGGGGGAAGAGAGGCTGCCATATGTACTGACCAGAGCCACAGTCCATTCAATAGATTGACATCAAGATATCTATGGGATTTGAGGCTGGGCAATGCAACGTCTACCCTTAATGTGCATGCAACATAGAATAAGAGATAAAGCAGACACTATTGGATCCCTCATCTCTCATTAATGATGCTCCTTCATACATCAGAGGGCCAGGAACCAAAAGATCAAAAAGTGCCAAAGCTTGGAGATTAGGAGACTTCAGAGTGGGGGTCCTTGGACAGAACTCTTAGATTAAGCTTCTCTCACTTAGGGTTCAAGGACAATTCCAGAAGAGAGGGGAGAAAGAATCTAAGAGCCAGGGAAGAGGTGCATGACCACATGGAAATGGAATCCTACATGATCCCGGGACCCTGCTCATATGAACAGGCAACAATGGTGTGAGTATGCACAAGACCCATGAAAATTCAAGCAGAAAAAAATCCCAGCATGAAAATGTGGAAATGGGCAGCAGACCCCAATCTTAGCTGAAGAAATATTGCAGCTGATTATTGTTTATGAGGAAGAACTTATCTTCTTAAACTGAGGGAGTCTGAATAGGCCGACTACACCTCAGTGGCTGGGTTTGCACTGAGGAACATCTGGGGAAACTAACTACACTTAAGCCTTATCACAAATGACAGAGTGTGTGAATTCCAGTGAGGAAGGGGTTATAAAGGTGAATGATTAAGATCTTCTGTATAAAATACACAAAAATTAAATACAAATCCCACAAAAGAGTGGTTGGCTACTCCACGTTTGTGCCACTATTGCACCAGTGGACATATTTTGCCAATTCAGTTATTATTGTAGTTCACGGGATTCACAGCCTAATAAAGTTTATGATTATTCTTTCCACCTGGTAGCATGCATAGAAACTATCAACATTATAAACACTAGCCAGTAGAGAGGAGGCTCTAAAGTCAGCACCATCTTGACTTCTCCTTGTTTAGTCTTATGTAGATTGATTTTGTTATCTACACATTTACTTTTTAGACTCATTTCATAATTTCTTTTTTACTATATCAAATTTTTCAATGTAATCAATAGAAAACAAAATCCATAGTATATCAGTCAGGACACATTGGTGCAAACCTACTGATAGTTTTATGTTTTGATCAATCAGATAGTCCTGAAAATGGTATTTCTTTTACTGAAGCTTGTTTTGCAATATAGAGTCATACCCGATATGGATATGCCTGTAAAATATGAAACTGAAAACATACATGTTCATGGGCAGGAGTGGTGGCACACGCCTTTAATCCTGGCACTCGGGACGCAGAGGCAGGTGAATCTCTATGAGTTCAAGGCTAGTCTGGTGTACAAAGGGAACTCCAGGCCAGCTGGTACTAAAGGGAGACCCTGTCTCAAAAATACTAAAAAAAAAAAGTTCATTATTTTATAAATATTATTTTATGTGTATGAGTACACTGCCTGTAGGTATATAAGTGCACTCATATCATGCAATGCCAATCATATTATTTTTTATTTTTTAATTTATTTTTATTTTATTTATTTTTTATGTGTATGAATGTATTGTCTGCATGTAGGTTTGTGCACCCGCGTCTTGCAATGCTGCGGAGATCAGAGGAGGGCGTCAGATTCCCCTGGAACTGGAGTCAAACACGGTTCTCAGCAGCCATGTGGGTGCTGGGGATCGAACCTGGGTCCTCTGCAAGAGCAGTTGGCACAGTTAACTGCTAGGCCATCTCTCCAGCCCCTATCATATTACTTTTAGGGAAATATCTTCCCCAATTTGAATATAATAGAAATTAAAATTCAATCACTGTTAAAAATTCATAGACTACTGAGTCAGAAACATTTTAAACACAAGTAAAACCATAGCTTCAATTTTTTTCATTGCCTATCATCTGAGATACATAACTCATTATTATTCTGATACTTTTGTTCAGAGGGATTAATACTGTCTTGCTTTAGATTCTATAAGCACACAAAACTAGATATATGTTCTCATCCATTCTTTGCTTATAATCAAAGCAGAAGCAACTGTACAATGTATTAAACATGTTATTACAAAACTGAGCCTAACCTACAAAGAGATTAAAATATCATATTATTAATCCTGATGTTAATGAGCATTAAATATTATTTTACCTGCTACAAATCACTGAAGTTGTATAACTACTGTATGTGCAAATGCAGATACAAAATGTTGATTAATGTAGTGGATAGTTGGAGGTTCCATGGCTTAAAAGGAGTGATATAAATCTGCTGGTATGTTTATATACAAAACACAGTACTTAAATAATTGAGTCCTTTACATTCTTTTCAGTTGTTCAGAGCATAAATTTGACCAGCAGTCAACCTCAGTATTCCAGTTGATCATTGTGGCTTTAAAATAAACTATTAACCATTTGTATTTAATTCACGATCAGATTTTATTGAAACAAATTTTTCATATATTAATTTATACAGAAGATGTTAATTTACCATTATTATAGGATTTGAAATCATTAAGTGAGAAAATGTACTTCCTAGACTTCATGAAATAGTAATATAACATGAAAATCTATAGAGGGTAGAATTATCTTATTACTAAATCAGGAAAGATGTGTTAAATTTCCTTGGACAAGAAAATTATGTCACTCAGTTTTACTCATCTATGAAATAAGTTTAACACTACATTATTTCAAGCTTCCAAGCAGCTTCCAAGTTAGTGCTTAAGAATTATATACTGTGCAACATTAAAGCAGGAGTGTCAGGGGATCATTGATGAAAGTCTTAAAGATTTGAGTTTATAGTAAGCTCATTCTTAGTCAATCAAGTGAAGGGATTAGTATCACACTAAGATAATGAAAAATATTTTAATCATTGGTAAATTACATATTGAATATGTACTATTTTAATAGATAGAAATCAAATGTATATTAAATTATATAAAATTATCATTTGATAACCTTATATTTGTCTTTTCGAGACAGTGTCTCCCTGTAGCCCCAGCTGTCCTGGGACTTGCTCTGTAGACCAGGCTGGCCTTGAACTCACAAAGATCCGCCTGCCTCTGCCTCCCGAATGCTAGGATTAAGGGCGTGCGCAACCACGCCCGGCTAATATGTGTTTTGTTTAATGAAGATTAAGTAATTAAGAAGCCACTCAAAGTATTTAGAAAATAGGCCAGAGGAGATTTCTAAGCATGCACAGTATTCATTTCCTTAGTTGAAATAAATAGCTGAAAATGGCATGGACATGCTTTAGTGTCAACGTGACACACCTGGGCTGAGGGAGCCTCAGTTGGGGAATTTACTCCAAGGGACTGGCCTGTGGCCACCTCTGTGGAGCATTGTCCTTATTATTGAGTGATGTGGGAGGGCTCAGCCCACTGAGGGTGGTGCCACTCCTGGGCAGGTTGTTGTGTATATATAAGATGGCAGGTGGAGCATGGGCCAGGGGAGCAAGCCAGTAAGCAGCATTCCTCCCTGGACTGTGCTTCAGCTCTTGCCTCCATGTTCCTGCCTTAAGTTCATATGTTGGGCTCCCTCAGTGATGAACTCTGACCCTGGAGATGGGCACCAAATAAACCCTTTTCTCCCCAAGTTGGTTCTGGTCAGAGTGTTTTGCCACAGCAATTGTAGACAAAATAACACAATCACAAAGAATTAGTTAAAGACTAAGAAGTATGTGTTTTTTATTCATTCTGGAATTCCATCCCATCCATCTGCTCTTAGCTAAAATATTCTTTAGATTTAATAAAACAAAATATGAAATATTCTTAGAAATGTGATGCTTATTTAGAAATTCTCAGTTTTGTTGAAATTTTATTATGCAGCTGTAATGTACCTGCGATTTCAAATTGGTGGAATCTTGGGCACCCCAGTTGAAATGTTTGCAGTTCAGCACTCTCCAAAACCATATGGAAATACCCTGGCTCCAAGGTCCAACATTCTTATCACATGATTGTCTTGCTTTTATACCCAGATCTCCCAGTCATTTTCCTTCCATGATATATGGATCCACTCACTAGCTTAATTTCTCTGCTGTCATCTATAGGGCTACGAGGGAATGATAAAAACAATTCAGCTACTTATGAATTCCCAAGAATTTACAGGATCCTTCCTAGGAATTGGAATATATTGTGGCCTTAATATTTATTATTATTTTTTTAATTTTATTTATTTCTGTATGTGTATGGATGTACTGTCTGCATGCAGGTCTGTGCACCCGTGTCGTGCAATGCCTCGGAGGTCAGAAGAGGGTCTCGGATTCCCCTGGAACTAGAGTTCTCCTGGAATTGGAGCTTCAGACGGTTCTTGGCCGCCATGTAGGTGCTGGGGATCGAACCCGGGTCCTCTGCAAGAGCGGTCGGTGCTCTTAACTGCTAGGCCATCTCTCCAGCCCTCCATATTTATTATTTTTTATTTTATTTTTATTTTGTGGGCAGGAGTGTATTATTTGCATGTATTTAAGTGCACCAGTGTCATGCAATGTCCATGGATGTCAGAAGAAGTCGGATCCCCTGGAACTGGAGATACAGATTGTTTTTAGCCACCATGTGGGTCCTGGGAACTGATGCAGGGCCCTTTATATGAGCAGCCAGTGCTCTCAGCAACTGAGCCTTCTCTCCAGCCCCTTTTGGTTTATTTTTGGATATGTTTGAAACAGAGTCTCACTATGTAACCACTACTCATTCTGTCTCAGCCTCCTAAGAATTAGGATTACTGGTGTCTAATACCATTTCTGGCCATGGCTTTTAAATACATACAGGATAAAGAATACTTCTGAAAATGTAAAGTACTTAAATAAAGACAGTATTTAGACACATCTGTCCAAAAGAAGAGGGGAGACAGTCAATCAATGACTTTATGAGCAATATTCCAGGTATAAACTGTGACACTTTTGCTGTAAACTGTACTGGGCTTTGTAGAGGAAGAAGGGTTAAGCTGGACAAGGCAGAGGAAGCTGTAAGTTTCTCAAACTGCTGTTTTCTGACGACTATTTACTCAGGGAGCTGAAAATGAGGAAAGCTGTTAATAATCCTTTTTTTACTTCATATTTGGCTGAATTGCCAGTTTCTGAAAAAGAGATTCATGGATTTTATAAAGTTTTGCTTTCTGCTTTACATTTTTGTTTCCAGTGGGAGAGGTAAGAACTCTAAAAACAATAGGCTTTAAAAAAGAATAGTAGAAGGGAAACCTGTTTCATGATTTTTCCCTTCTGGCTCAATTGTGAACTGTAACTTCTTAGCGATTTATAATTTATCTCTATTCACATTTAGTTTGTTGTACTTTTGTTTGGAAAGGATTGTTGTGATGTAATGAAAGGTTAGCATCAAACATACTAGACAACACATGCCTTCCAACTAAAGATTCCTGTCATCTGGATCCAGTTTAAGGTCAATGCTGCAGTCTGAAATAAAAGGATTCACAGGAGTGACATGCTTCGTTCATACCTCCATCCCATTAAAGTAGACATCACACAGCCATTCTATGAAAAATGAATTCTTAAAGCAAATGGCTATGATTATCAACAAATGTCTACAAATCAAAATATTTAGAACATTTAATATAAATTCATCTCGTTCTTCCTTACTTATAAATCAGAAACATTTTATTCACAACACTCTATCAGTATTGATACTGAAACACAGAAGATTGAAAATTTTTCCATAACAACTCATCCAAGGCATCTTCAAACCAAAGTATTTATCTAAATAAACTAGGCACAAATTTTGAGTTATTAATACTATAGCTTGTCTGCTAAGAATTCCTCATTACAATGGCTTAACATGAAAGTGAGACACAGCTTAATAAACAGAGGCAGCACCTAGCAACCTCAGTCTGAATCTCTTTAAGTTTTTTTTTTTTTTTATTAATTCAAGAAAACATTTTCCATTGGAATCTCCTGTGAGATCCACTAAGTACAATTGAAAATTCGAAGGTGTTGAAGTGGGAAATCAGCCTTGCCTGCTCACTACCAGGGTTTTTTAGGAGGACAGCTCAGTGCTCTCTAGTTCCTCCTTCTGAAGTAACCCTTAGCAACTGCTATACTAGATAACTCTACACATAACCTATACCATACTCCTCATATATACATATATTTGTATGTATGTATGGTCTTTTTGTTTGTTCGTTTTATTGAGGCAGGTTCTCCCTGAAGCCCCAGGTGTCCTGGAACTCCTTATGTAGATCAGGCTAGCTTTGAACTTACAGAGGTCCAACAGCCTCTGCCTACCAAGTTCTGGGATTAAAGGCAGGCGCCACTTCACCCAAATCATATATTTTAACCATTTGATTGGGTCAGCTACAATCTTCCTTTCCATACTCATCAAATCTAGATCCATGAAAATATTATAGATAATTGGATTGGTCAGTTGAAAACTATGCAAAAGAAATATTTGAAAGGAGATTTTTAAAGATGAGTAGTTGTTTAGGAGTAAAGAGGAAAAGGATTGGGGATTATGTTAAGAGTCAAAGACAAGGGGGTGGAGAGATGGCTCAGTGGGTAAGAGCACAGACTGCTCTTGCAGAGAACCCAGGTTCAATTCCCAGCACCCACATGGATAAGAACCGTCTTTGACTCCAGTTCCAGGCGAATCCAACTCCCTCTTCTGATCTCTGTGGCATTGCACCAAGCTACATGCAGACAGTACACTCATATACATAAAAATAGTAATAAATAAATAAAAATGACCTCTGCGGCATTGCATGACATGGGTGCACAAACCTGCATGCAGACAGTACATTCATACACATAAAAAAATAAAATTAAAAAAATAAATAAATAAAAAACTGAATACACTTGTTTAAAAAAAAGAGTCAAAGACAAACCAGGGTTAACTTATATCAGGATTCTTTTGCAATGAAAAGGTAGGGGGAATCTGTATTATTTGTATTTACTGATTTAAGTAACATATACAATTCTTATTAATTAAAATAAAGAACTTTTTATTTTGCTCACAATATTTAAATATTTAAAGTATTTGTAGTTGGTCATAAAGTTACTTTTTAAGGAGATAATGAACCACAGAGCATAATTAAGTTATTAAAAAGCACAGTTGAAAGACTGAAGTGCATTAGTACGTAATGGAGAAACAGTTTACCTATTGACTCTTGGTCAATATATATATATATATATATTCACTCTATATATATACTCACTCTGTAGACCAGGATGGCCTTTGCCTCACAGAGATTGACCTGCTCTGCCTCCCCAGTACTGAGATTAAAGGTGTGTTCCACCACATCTGGCCATTCAGTCATTCTTTACCACTGTTTTGTTCAACTCTTTACAAGATGTGAAATGGATACAGATCTTAAGCAATGGAAATAAATGTGGGTGATGAACATGATATTCCTCATTCCCTTTTAATAACATTTAAGCTTTTAAACAGGAAGAGTCAGTGACCATGTTCAAAATAGTAGATTTTTCGAAAATGAACATAAAAGTATAAAAATTATTTTAAAAATACAAAATAATCAGGGAATTCTTAATGTCTTGGCTGGGCATGTATAGTACACATGATAATTGTAATTGTATTAATGATAGAATTAGAGCTATAAGCATGGGGCCATGCATGTCTGGTTGACAAGAAAGGCCATTTTTAAATACTTGAATATACAGATTCCATGATATAGCAGTATTTTATGGGAATTCTTACCAAATATCTGAATATAAGTATGGCTTCCTATTCCACTAAGAACCATTAGGGTTGTAAATGATTATAGTCTAAATATATATGAGTATACTCATATCTGCACAAATCAACAAAGTATATAAATATGTGTCACACATATAATGTTTAATTATGGGTTCAGGAAATTATTAGGTGATATCTGACAACTTTCTTAACAGTAACTCTTTTATTCTAGATATTAGTGTTTCCAGAAAATCACCTCTTAGATTGCATCATGTGGAGAAGGTAGCTCACAAACTGACTTAACTATAAGATTTTTTTAAGCCAACAATCTATTGGAATAAATGAATGTTAGCAGTGGCAATGAATGAAATGCCTGAAAGATGACAAAACACATATTTGAAGCTGTATCTATATGTACAAGGTAAGGACTCTGATCTCAACTGTCAGTATGGATTTTTGTGTCAGCCTATGAAACATAAATTCATATTTCTGAAGTAAGTTCTTAATGAAAATCTTCATTTAAGGTCAGGCAAAATTTTGAACATGTTAATCAAAGAGAATACTTATTGTCATATCTCACTTCTGACATTTAAGAAAAACTCTTCATGCAAATTAAGTATGTGACTAAACTACCAAAAGAGTATATCAAATGCTTAACAGAGAAACACAATGAACTCCTATATTGACTGGAGACCTTCATCTGCCTCTTCTTAAGTGCAAATTAGACTTAGATTTCTCCTCTTTGAAGTAGGGTTACCCTTGTACATATGCTGCTTAAAGCATACTGATATGTATCACGAACCAAAATTAAAGCATCACTTTAAAATATTTCTAGTCACAAAGCTTTTAGTTCTTATAAAAACATACCCAACCTAAAAGGGATGATAAATTCATCAAGCTATTTTTGTAACCTATAATTGGCTTTTTAAAAACTTGAAATATCAGTTCATTTTTCCCTTAAGATAATTTCATTCAAATACTTGACTTCATTATCAGATTTGATTTTTAAAGATTAACTACCTATTTTTCTCTAATTTACAGAGTCTTTTTATTATACAATTTGTACTTCATCAAATAAGAAACCTTAATTGCATGTAATTGGGTTGGAGGTTTTAACCACCTATGTTTTATGATTCTTAAAGGCAGTAGTGGGTGTCAGATAAAAGGCAAACCCATTCCACACCTTTCCTTGAACAAATATTCTTTCCTAGAGACCCTGGCTGGCAGATGAAGGAAAGGTTCACTTTTGAATTTATATTGCTAGAGTGAACACTCTATATCAAATTATTTTATTTGCTTGTCTATCCTTTGGCCACCATGTAATCATGTACAAGAGAAAATAATTCCCAATTTCAGCAAGAATGTTTTCCCAAAGCTCAAATAAATAATCAAAATCAGAATGTGAGGAAAAGCTAGAGTGATGTAGAGAAAGGAGAGGCTGTTTTCTTCTGTTTAGTAAATATTTGCATAGCTTCTACTATACTCCATCCACAGTGCTGTGCTATTGATTTAAAAGACTGGGACATGGTGTTTGCCCTCAGAGATCCCACAGAGCCTTTAAAATTATATACTGTATTTATATTAGATCATGTCATTTCTTCCTTTTCTCTCTGTCTTAACATCAAATTTAACTGTCATTTCATGCACTAGGGAGCAAGGCACAATTTCAAGAATACAATATTATTATTTAGTTCTATATTATTAATGTTATCCAATTTAAGTTTAATACAGTTAACTCCTACTCTAATAAAATGAACTGGATTATTTTATCATAATTCTATTGGCATCAGAATAAACATGGATATTGCTTCCACAAGACACCTGAAAACTCGCACATGACAAAATGAGATAGAAAATGTCATTATATTACTGTAAATTCACAGATACCTTTGATGTTCCTTACAGGGTAAATTCTTAGGGAAATGGACTTTGGGATGGAGATTTGTATTTGCTGGAAATGAATAAAGCAGCATTGTCAGCTTCAGCTCCTGTGCAGTGGGATCATAGACGCAGAAATTAATCTACTGAATAGCCACACAACTCTGAGTTTATGATTTAATTCTATAGCTAAAACTTATTCCTAGAAAAGAAAGATAATTAGGTCTTTACACCCCCACAACACATAGTCATGAGACACGAAGCACAAGAGAAATGTTGGTATCATCCTAGAGACTGGCAACTCTTCTGAAGTGCACAGTTGCATTGGAAAGAACAAGATTCTGGCCCCATTGTCAATAATACAAACAACCAGAGAAATGTGTACTTAGATTCTGAAAGCTGAATTGGGTATCAATATTAATTTGCAGTCCTCCTTATGCATATTAAATTGTGAAAAACTCTTTTATGCTGTATTGTGCGAATTAAGATGTGATACATTCCAACACAGAAAGTTCAAAATTCTTTTTCACACCCTAAGATCCACTGCACTGATAGTAAAAAGACATGTTATTAATAAACATGTTTAATTCCCTCTATATCTACTTTTTTTTAAAGTTGTATTTGGACACTTTGAAGCACATTGAGGATTAACAAAGTACGGTGATTCACTTATTTTCTTTTATTGGAGATACAAAAGGTATTTTCACCAACGTGACAATGGCTGTCAGGAAACCATTAATAGTTACAGAAATCTTTATCTGGATGTCTTTACCAGATAGGCTCCTGCCAGACAAATTCTGGTTCCAAGCCAGTTTTCCAGGAAGATTCCATGGTAAAATATGCATCAGTTTTGATCGAAAACATTATTCACTGTGAAAGATAAAACAAATAAGAATCTAGTTGTGTGTCTGAGTTTTTAAAAATCTACATTGTATGTACAATTTAACAAGGGAGAAAACTGGATTCTACTGAAATGTTCCTTCTGAGCGGAATTTCTCTAGTTATTTTTCCTCAAAAAAGACTAAGAAATGAATGTGAGTAGTGGAGGCAGGTTGAGTATAATAACTAGAAGCCAAGGTCCCAAACACTGAGTGACAATTGTGTAATATATCATAACCTCAACTAACACATCAAGGATTTATAAATGAATGATAAAAGTCCACAGAATAGAGATGAGTGAGTGGCATACTGCTAATGTATAACATTAATAAGCACGACTCTCCTAAGGTCAAATAATGTACTATAACACAAGTTTAAAAACTTATGAAGCCAGGCGTGGTGGCGCATGCCTTTAATCCTAGCACTTGGGAGGCAGAGGCAGGAGGATCTTTGTGAGTTCAAGGCCAGCCTGGTCAACAGAGTGAGTTCCAGGACAGCTGGGGCTACAGGGAGACCCTGTCTCAAAAAGACCAAAAAAAGAAAAACACCTTATGAAAATGTGACCGAGAGTGACAGCAAATATCCCAATGCCTCACTACTCAATTCATGAGCTGTGTTAATACATTCAGGAACTTTACTCAGAGAGCATGCATATAGAGGAATATCTATCTTAGTAAGAGGAGAAGTTCTTAAATAAGGAAAATGGATTTGGTTAAACCTATATGTGATATAGCTTTGTTAAGCACTTCATATATATTCTTTTTTTTCTGAAAATTACATTCTTGGAAATGATCACCATCATTTCATATTTGAGAAAACTATTGGAGGGAGATAAATCACTTATACAAGGGAAAAAAAATCAATAAGAATTACCCTGATTCCCTATCTTGTGCTTTTGAGGTCTAAGAATATGATTTACAGGGTTCCTGAACTAATAGGTGTTTTACCTTAACTCCAAATTTGTTCCTATTACTCTGGTAACTGACTTTTTTTTTTAAATTTCCGTATGTGTATGAATGTGTTGTCTGCATGCAAGTTTGTGCACCCGTGACATGCAGTGCTGCGGAGGTCAGAAGAGGGTGTCGGATTCCCCTGGAACTGGAGTTCTCCTGGAATTGGAGTTTCAGACGGTTCTCGGCTGCCATGTGGGTGCTGGGGATCGAACCCGGGTCCTCTGCAAGAGCGGTCGGCGCTCTTAACCGCTAGGCCATCTCTCCAGCCCAGGTAACTGACTTTTAAATAGGTGCATAGTGTAATGGATGTTTTATTTCAATCTCAAACAATAGGAACTCTTTTGATTTGTTTACATTACAATTGTCAGATTTGTAGTTATTTTTGACACTTGATACCATTCATCATTTTGATATTTTGATAACCCCCAAAGAACATATACCAACCAGAAAATAAGATATGACAGTCAACTCTCTATATACAGGTTCCAGCATATCATAGATAATATTATCTTAAATAGCACCATAGTTCATGTTCATTCATTTCCATTTTTATTTGGAATAAAAAATCTATGATAACACTTGGACAGATTCCATGAAGCCAAAACGTTTAAGGAGTGCAAGTTTGGCGAAGAAAATTTGTAGCTGGAGGGATGGCTTAGTCAATAAAGAGCCTGTTGTATAAGCATGAAGACTTGGTGCCAGTGCAAAGTCCATGTATAATACCAGCCACTTTTCTTAACCCCAGTCCTGTTGAAGTAGGGACAGATGTATCCCTAGAATTTATTAGCAGCTAGTCTGTCCAAATTCATGAGCTCTATTTTCAGTTGAAGACCCTATATAAAAAATAAGGTGAAGAGTAAATGATGAAAATTCCAAACAACCACTAGCCTATGCACACAGACATACTTGCTTGCATACTCACCTTCACATATACATACTTGGACAGAAAGTCATATATGAAACATATATTTAACATACATACATATATCTAAAACCCATCATTGTTTGATAAGTTTGAAATCGTGCCCAAAATTGTTGATGTGAAAAATTGCGCCAGATGCTGATGGGAAAAGAAAAGAATTTGCCTAGCCTGGGAAGAGGAGGAAGGTCATATGAATTAGAAATTAGTTCCCTAGTGTCTGGCCTAGTGGCACAGGCCTTTAACCCCAGCACTCACTAAGAAGAGGTGGACAGATCCCCGTGAGCTACAGGCCAGCCTGGAATGGTTTACATAGCAAGTTCTGGCCTACATAGTGAGACCATTTTTTAATATAATGCTTTTATTGATGTTTTTTGTATTTCACACATCATTTTCAGTTCAATTTAGGAGACCATTTTTTTTAAAAAAAAACAGATTACTTGTCTATTACATAAGTTTATCTAGAGGGAGGAATGGGAATTACTAAGGTTGCTAAACAATATGGCTTCTGCATCACTCAAAATTAAGAAGCAAGTCCTGCTCAGAGCTTGGAGAAAATCAAGCAGGAAGCAATCTGAAAGCATCCTTCCTGAAGACTAGTTCCCACAATATCAGAAAGTACCATGCAAATTGAAAAGAGAAAAATAATCAATGATCTCATCTAGGTTTAAAGTCCATGAGCCACAATACTGACCAAGCCAACAAATCATCTTGACTGGTGTAGTAATGGCATATACTTTTAACTCAGGAGTGATCAACACCTGTCTAATTGGACTTATGCCTGTTGAATGGGAGAGAACTAAAGTAAGATACTGTGAACATATCCAAATACACATGGCTGGAGAGATCTTGGATCTTAGAGAAAAACTCTTGTCATATCGCTAGGCTGAGGTAATTACTTTAAAATTTTTATTTATTATTTTCTTTGTTATGTGTATGAGTGCATAGCCTGCATGTGTGTAAGTACACCCCTGTCATGTAATGCCTGTAGCAGTCAGAAGAGGGAGTCAGATTCTCCTGCAAATAGAGTTAAGGACAGTTATTAGCCACATGTGGGTGCTGGGAGTTGAACCTGGGTCTTTGCTTAACCACTGGAACCATCTCTCCAGCCCCAGGAATTTCTTACTCTATTTAAATATGTATTCTTTTATTTAAAAATTTTGACTCTCACTACTTATCAAAGAAACATCTTCTTGCTGCAGATGGTAACTATTACAAAATTCCACAACTGGCAATGGATGAGTTGCAGAGAATAAGTATCTTTTTGGTGCCCAGCCCTGTATGACACATCTACAATGAAACCTCTACACCTAAGGCTCAGCAAACAAAGCAGAACAAGGGGCCAAAGGAGATTCATGCACATTTCAACCATCACCAGTCGAGGTTCTGATGCAAAAGATGGTGGGTAAGAAAGGGGCTGGATAGACGATTCACAGGTAAAGAGTGCTGGTTGTTCTTACAGAATATGGATCCAATCCTAACACCTCCATTGTGGCTAACAATTATCCATATTCCAGTTCCAGGGGATCCCCTCTTCTGACCTCTGTGGGCACTGGATGACACAAGTTCTCTTACACACAAGCAAGCATAATACTTATACACATAAAATAATTTAAAAAATAAAATGGTAGTTAACAGATCAACCCACAACTGGTCAAAGTGCAGAGAATGAGAAACTGTAGAGTACTTAACCCTAAATAGGACAGCTGTATCACACTTCTGCAATCTAAGACTCAGAAAGAATTGGAGAAGAGGAGGTGAAAATATTTTAAGAACCGGAAGTGGTAGATGACTAGAAGGAAAAAAGAGCTTTCTAGACAACTGTGAAGTTACTCCCATGAACTTACAGTAATGGTAACAACAAGCACAAGACACATGGAAGCTCAAGCCAGACAACATCCCAGGACAGAAGTGAGGAAGTGGGTACCTAACCTGAGGAACTATTGGCAAATGATAACTACTGGAAGAGGGAGAGATGGTTTTCCTTAAGTTTGTGACCAGGTTAACCATGCTCTAGTGTATGGATTCTCAGAGCAGGTCATTGGAGGATACAATCTTGAGCAGACATGTGAGGGCGTGCACGAAATCTGGCAAGGGGATATGAGAGGGGAGCAGATAGGGAGGCTTCTAAATGTGAACAAATCACATTGTATTAAATTAACAAATTTCAGTAAATAGAAAAGAAAATATTTTTACCAAAAGTTTACAAGACCTAGAGAGATGGTTCAGCAAAAAGCGTGGAGGTGCACGCCTTTAATCCTAGCACTTGGGAGGCAGAGGCAGGCTGATCTCTATGAGTTCAAGGCCAGCCTGGTCTACAGAGTGAGCTCCAGGCCAGTTGGGACTAAAGGGAGACCCCGTCTCAAAAACACCAAAAAAATAAAAAATAAATAATAAATAAATTGTCTTAACACCAAGCCTGACAACCTAAATTGGATCTCCAAGATCCCATTATGAAAGGGGACAAATTAATAGAGCAAGTCATTTTTTAACTAATATATGAACATTGTACAAGGTGAATGTTCATACATATATACACAGCACACACAGTAAATAAAGATGTAATACAAATAAAAATATTCTAGGGACTGCAGAAATGGCTCAGCAGTTAAGATCATTGGATGCTCATGTAGAGGACCCGGGTTTGATTCCAAGCACTTACATGGAAGATAACAACTGCTTTTAACTCCAGTTCCAGGGGTTCTGACACTCTATTCTTACCACTGTGAGCATTGCACAACAGGGTTACACTAACAGATATGCAGGCACTACACTTTTATACATACAGTAACTAAAATATTAAAATATTCTTGATAAGTAGACTCACTTCTAATGTAATTTGTGAGAATTTGTTATGACTGTTCCATTTTCTTGACATTTCTTCCCTGCTCTTGATTTTTGGACATATTCATTTTTGATGGATTATAATTATGATTTGTTATCAAAGAAGGAGGAGGAAAGGAGTCCTGGAAAATCTCTTTTCTTTTCTTTTTTTTTTTCTAAATTTCATACTGTCACTTTTTCTGAGTCACATATCTGCATTGCAGAATCAAAACTCAGAATGCCAACATCTGACCCTTTATTTAAATAGATGTTGAATATTAAGGAAGAATTTCCTTTTTCATTATTTTTTGGAAATACCAAAGACAGTTGACATATTCTAAACCTTGAATATTTTATTTCTAAGTAACCAATTTAAAGCTCTTTTTTCCTCTGTGAGCTCAGATGGAAAGCATAAGTTTTGTCTAACTCGACTAATTTTGCTGCATGGATGAAGCCTGCCTCCAGATGTCTTGGTGACCTGTGATTCTCTACATGAGTGTCCATAGCATCAAGGCCTCTGCTAATGACAAAGAGCTATATTTTCCCACAGGCATAGTAAAACCCAACTTCTAATCAGCCTTTATTTTAAAAGTGTGAAGAAACTTCAGGACAGTATCAAGAATTTTCATCTATTGTATAGGTGGTCAGTGAATTTTGAAAACTATGACATGTTTTAAAGCTTATATTTTTGAATGAATATTACTTGTTTGTGCAAAAGGGTGCTAGATTTTAAAATTATTCAAGAAGGAATAATATCCATGCTCCACTCTTTTGGATAATTTTGGCCATATTTATGATATTCATCCTTCTTCTAAAGGCCCTGAGGTCACCATTACAGATGCTTCTGAAAGAACTATGTCACCTTTTCCATGGTGCCACTGTGAAAGAGGAGATGTGGAGATCAATTATGCAAACTCTGAGAAGCTGGAGAAAGCACTTCTGCAAGATGGAATTGATAACTACAAAGTCTTGTCAATTTCTCTGTGGACAGAAATCCCCAGATACCTGAAAACAAAGTATACTTTAAAATATATCCTTTCTATGACTTTAGAATTGAAATGTGGAATCTTAATGACTTCCTTGCTAATAGAGGCAGCATTCATAATACAGCCACAACCATACTGACTGAGCACTAAAGATGAAGGGAAAAAGAAATATTGTGACATTAATTTAATCCAAAATTGTCATGAAGAATTCTAGCTTTTTTGACAGAATTCTGCCTTTTTCTGAGAAAAGTAAGCTGGAAAATTCTAAGTATTTTTGAAGCTACATTCATGAGTCATATTTTGAATTTTCAAAGTCATAAGTCATACAAAATGTTATGTTTGTGTTCCTTATTATCAGAAAGAGATATACAGCATTCAGCAAAATGTGCAAAGAAACTATTACCTGAAAGTATTTCCACCTTCAACATGATGACTATTCTCGGAAAATGATACATTTACAGTAGGATTATAAAAATAATACACATTCTTATATTATGGTATAATCATAATACATGCATTCTAATTTTTACAGTTTGTATAGGAAAAATAAGTGACCCTAGTCTTAACTTATTTAGAGTAACACCAATGCAGTCCTAGGACTTAAACAAGCTCCTGCTTATTGTAAACCATACGTTCTGTTGCTTTGTTTGAAGGAAGGGTGAATACAGGCCTCCAGAGACCTGAGAGAGGGTTAATTCTATGTCATCCCCTACATAAGGTTGTAAAGAAGTTAGTGTTTGAGGTGATACTTGAAGTAAGAACAAAATTTAATGAGAAAGAAAAAGACACCTAATTCATAATGGAAAAATAATTAGAAATTAAGAGATATACTTATATAAAAAGAATGGAACACCAGGTGTAGCTCTTTACATGAAATTAAAAAAATCGTTATGATAATCTCATTTTCAAAATAAAGAAAGGAAGAACAGATAATTTGAGGTAGGGAGGTTTCATTCAACATATTTTTATAACAAATGAAGCTTTAATAAAACTACGATATAACACAAAACTGCAGCAATAGATTTAAATGCCTTTAGTGTTGTAATAGTAATATAATTTTAATAAATTTTATTTATTATTTTTTATTTTATGTCTATCAGAGTATTGTCTACTTGTGTGTCAGTCCACCCATGTCATGCAATGCCTTCGGAGGTCAGAATATGGTGTTGGATTGTTGCAATATTCTCCGGTCCAGCCAGAGGGGTTCCGGACATGACATGGATGAGAGACAGACATGGAGTCAACACACAGACAGGGAGTCGGGTGAAAGAAAGCAAATAGCAAATTGCTGCAGTCTCTTTTATTCAGAGGAAGGTAGGGGTGTATATGTGGTCTGCTCTGCTCCTTCTGTCAATGTGCTGATGACTGGGTGAATTCTCATTGGCCCAGGTCACTGACCCAGCTGTTGTCATGGTTAGCTTAACAGGTTAAACCTATTCGGCAGGCGAAGCGGTAACCTCTACATCGGATTTCCTTGAAATGGCCTTATTGATGCTTGTTAGGGCCACTTGGGTGCTGACAATCAAATCTGGGTCTTCTGTAAGAGCAATCAACTGTTGTTATTATTATTATTATTATTATTATTATTATTAGTAGTAGTAGTAGTAGTAGTAAGCTTTTATAGTTTCATAGCACAGTTCTCAGATAAGTTTAGATGCCCTCCCTCATCCACACCCCTTTGACCCATCACCAGATCTCTTGTAGTCTGCAGTACATGGTAAGACCTATATGGTAAAACATTTGCACCCATATGTCCTTAAGTAAAACGTCATCCACTACAGTCTATTGAGCCCCTCTAGAGATTTTAATCAGTCTTCAATATTTCTCAGTCTCGTTTCTCTCATCCCTTTTGGATCCTTAAATAACTGAGTCGGTATGGGTCCTGTGCTCAATATCAATCTTGTCCAAAGTTCATATGTGCCAGCTTTTGGAGGCCTGAAGTCTTCTGCTCTCCTGTGTTCATGAACGATCCCTGGTCCTTGTAATCTTTCTGCCCCCTCTTCCACAGTGATCCCTGAGACTTGGGTGGGTGAGTTTCAATACAGGAATCCTACACACGGATGTACACTGCAATCACTTATTCTCTAAACCTTGGCCAATTATGGCCTTCTGTGTGCATTTTGCTCTTCCATCTCCTCTTGCTCAATCTCTCTCAATTTCCCACCTCCCACCTGGTAACATATGTTTTCTACAGCACCCTCTCCCCAGTCTTTTGGTTTCCTTCTTTTCCTTTACTTTCTGTATCCTGTTATTACATCAATATATACACTCTAGATGTGGATATTTTTATGTTCTACCACAAAGAAGATACAAACTGCTCTTCACATAAATGTGAGATGATATGTGATTACCTTTCACCAATAAATTGTGTCAGAGGCTGAGATGTAATTGGTAATTGTCCATCTTGTCTTTCAGAGCTCTGGCAGCATTTGCTTCCTCTCTCAGAGCTTATTTGGTTGCTACACAACAAGCCCACCCTCAAATGTGATGACACTGGGAAAATCTGAAAATAAGGAGGAGGATAGCTGAGATGAACCCATTCTTCCAGGTATCCGTGCTGAGCATTAAATATATGAAGTCATCAAGCACTTTCCAGACCAATCCAGTAACAATGTTAATATCCCCAGATAACTGCATAGGAAGATGGATTAGATAGTGGCTAATATTATGTTGAAGGAAGTCTCAATGTTAAGAAATTGTAGGAGTCACAAATCAAGTTGGGCCTATTCTTCTCATAATTGTCTATAACTGACATACTTCTACAAATGTCTTTACCATCATAATTACCAGAGTTTTCTAAGATCTAACATAACATTGCTGAAATCTACCAAGTCAGGGAAATACAAAACTGCTTTAAATATATTTGAGTGATCCCCAAGTTCCAGATGAGCTAAGTTTATTAAATTAATTCTCAAGTAACCCAGATTATACAATTTCAATTTTGTATAACTATTATCAGTTCATTTATAAATGTCTGCTTCCTTTATGTACAAAGCGTTACCAAGCTCTTGATGTAGGACATGAAGGAAACAAAATGTCACATTATATTTTAATGGACATATATGTACAAAAATTGGTTAAATTAACACAGTAAGAAATTACATATTTTATATTTTTCTTTAAAGAGTTTTTAAAATTCACAGAAGGGAGCCCTTGCTTTTTAAGGTTTTTATTCATTGAAAAACAGAATTCTAATTCATTTTGTTAGATCATACATAAAAATATAGACTTTTGGTTTTATTTGTTTATTAAATCCACAGAAAATTTACTGATTCTTCTAGAGTGAATAACATGAATTATTTTTCAATGAAATATAATTGCCTTTAAAAACCTGCATATTGACATCCCCAGCAGCTTGCTTTCTGCCTGCTTTCACCTGACTCCCAGGGTCTGCGTGTTGACTCTGCGCCTCTCACCCCCTTTCATTCACAGTCAGACCACAAAGTTCCTCAGCAGGCCCAGGGGATTGACAACATGTGGTACCCAATGTGGTTTTTCGACACCCCCAGCCCCCGCCTCAGTGCTGGCAAGGCACCCCCTTCCTTGATGGATCTGTTTTTTGGTCAGAGTGAAGTTGTATAGATGTTATCTCTGAATGGAACCATTCCTTCCTGGAGGGAGGGGAGAAATGCATGAAAGCTACAAGTTGCAGGAGCCCTGGAAGCAACCTGAGTGCCCCTGAACTGAGGAGTAGATAGAGAAAATGGGATACATCTACACAATGGAGTTCTATGCGGCGGTAAAGAAAGACGACATCATGAACTTTGCAGGGGCGCAGGATTGATTGCTTGGATGGCAGGAGCTATGGGGAAGGAGTGTAGAAGATGCACCTTACAGATTACAGTATATCATCCAGAAGAACCAGGGCAGGAGACCAAACAAGAATCTGGAAGCAGAGACCATGGAAGATCACGATGTACTGGTTTGCTCTCTGTGGCTCGTGCTTAGCCAGCTTCCTTATACAACCCAGGTCCACCTGCATAGAGAATGGTATCAAACACAGTGATCTGGATACTCTCACTTCAACTGAGAAGCCAGATGGTTCCCCACAGGCCAGGTGATCAAGGAAATGCCCCAATTGAGACTCCCTCAGATTATTCTGGGCTGTGTCAGTTGACAGCTGAAGCTATCTAGAGGACCACATAAGGAGACAGCATCCCTTACAAACCCATCACCTGCTTCCAGGAACATCCTTGTAGCATTGCTGCTTGGACATAGGGAGATCTTCTCTTGTCCTTGGGATGAACAAGTATATACATGGAATTTTACACATGGGTAAAAAGACAGTGCTATGTTAATTTTCAGGGGTGGTATGGACAAATGTCTACCTTATTCACCCCAGATAAGCTACCAATGACAGAATGAAGTAGATGAAATTAATTATTCCACTGAAGACCATCTTGGTGAGCCAATGGGTTCTGTCCTGCTTGGCAGAGTGTTGGGGGACACAGAAGAGGGGACAGTCATGTACGTATATCACGTCATTACAGAAGACATTTTAAGATGAAAGAAAGCTGGGGACCAGGAGTGTCCCTGTTCTGAAAAACAAAGAATTCTTAGTTTCCAACTCCTAAAGTTTTTATTAGCATGTGGGTTTTCAGGAATAAAAGGTAAACAGATCAAGGGACATTTCTCTGCAGGGGATCAGGAAACTATTACCAACAAAATGTGGCCTGTTTACCAGGTATAAAGTAGATGCTTACACAACAGTATACATAAGTAATAGTTTTTAAAAACAATCTAATGTAAACATAAAGGACAGTGCACTTGAGAACCTGCATCTGCACCTGGATGCACACTTCTCTATCTCTGCCAACATAGACATTCCTTTGGGGTGATGACATTGCATTTCACCAAGCATTCTTTCCACAGAGTTCAAGAAGGGCAGTGGCTCTCCAGCACCAATGAGCTCATGGAGCTTACTTACAAGGCATGGATGACAGGTTACTTGCAGGACCATAAACGATTCAATGGCAGCTCCATTGCCAGAAAGTCCACTTCATCATGGGCAATGACTCATGAAAACTCTGAATGATTTGCAGAGAGCTTAGCCTGCCAGAGTCTCCTTCCCAGTAGGTGTTGGCTTATAAAACCTTGGGGGGGAGGCTGTGAATCTTCAAATCTCAGCTGAGACTGTTAAAGGTTTACTTCCCTAGTCTTAAGGAACCTCCTTCCAGGATGAAATGTTTCCATTGGGACAAAATTGCTATAGAACAGACAGCAAATGGTATTTCCAGGATGGGTTGATGGGAAGATACCCCTTGGATGAAAGCAGGAAGAGAACTCATTGACCATAAATAATTTACAAACCAGGGGCTGGAGAGATGGCTCAGGAGTTAAGAGCCCTAGCTGGTCTTGCAGGGGACCCAGGTTCAGATTCCCAGCACCCACATGACTATTAACAACTCTCTGTAATTCCAGTTCCAGGGAATCGATGCCCTCCTCTGACCTCCATTGGAACTGCACAACACTTACCTACATGCAACATGCTCATACATATAAAATAAAGATTATACATATTAATATATATATATATATGAATTTACAAGCAATATCAAAATTGATTAGAGGTTATTAGGCTTTTTAGTATTACCTTTCACTAATGATTCTAAATAACGTCAGTAATAAAATATTCTTATACACAAGTCTTTTATTGGTGTAATTTCTAGGTTTTTCCTTCAGTAAGTTTTGAGGCTTAATAATGTCATACCTAGCTATGTAAACTATATTGTTACTATTTTCTGTAGTTCATGTTTTATGAAAGATTGTTCTCTACATAGAATTCACATTATGAAGCGACTGAATTTATAGCTGTTCTAAGTGTACAGAGCAATGGGAGAGCTGGGTGCATCATTGAAAACCAGCCTCCCAAACATTGGAAGATTCATCACTAGAGCCTAAACTTTATCCCACAAAACTGTGTAGGGCCATTCAGCTTCTTCAATCTGTTGTGAAGATACCTGACCCAGGTTCACATTAGGGTTTGTGAAAGTTGGTGAGGAGGACAGGGAGTCACTTAAGAAAGGACACCGTAAAATCAACTGGATAGCAGAAAACAAGGAATGTAACAGGCAATTGTGAAGAGCCCACATTGGCAAGAGTCCTAGCTCTCAAGATAAATCAAGACCCTCAGTAATTTTGCAGGATATATTTAGGGGTTGTTATGGTCTGAAGGTGAAATGACCCCACAGAATCATGTGTTGGAATACTTAGTTCCCGCCTGGTGGCATTGTTTTATTAAGACTCTGAAATATTCGGGGACTAGGTTTGATGTTCGTAGGCCACTAGGAGTGGGCCCTGTTGGTTATAGCAGACCTTTTTGCAGTGTCTTCTCTACTTCCTGGTCCACTGAAATGTGAGGAACCCCGTGTCTACCATACCTTTCCTACCATGTGGGACTGGGCTGAACTATGAGCCAAGGTAAATCTCTTCCCTTAACATGTTTCTGTCAGAATGATGTGAAATAAGCAAACATAGTATGCCCACAGGGAACTCACTTTTTCATCAATGTTTCTGTGTGTGACTGGACTTTCTGTATATAATTGAACCAGAGTAACATTTTGTACCACATTGAACAAAGAATCAGACATGGGAAAAAAAGCCTGCATATTTTAATGTAGATTTCTATTCCACTTATAAGTAAATGTCTGTCAAATACACAGGTACCCATTTAATGCCATGAAGCTTATCTACAAAATATAAAGTCCCTAAAGTACATCAAGACATAATTTCAACTTGATACTTGGCTAAACCATTGTTTGTTTGGAAACATGACAAATATTTTCACCAAAATATTTTAGGTGAAATTTTTTTTATTAGAGCAATGCTTTCCCCCACAGAATAAATAAGTTATATTGTTAAAAATGAAGATAGCTGGCATTGGGGGCTGGAAAGATGGCCTAGCGGTTAAGAGCACTGACTGCTCTTGCAGAGGACCCGGGTTCTATCCCCAGCACCCACATGGCGGCTGAGAACCGTCTGTAACTCCAATTCCAGGAGAACTCCAGTTCCAGGGGAATCCGATGCCCTCTTCTGACCTCCGTGGCATTGCACGACACGGGTGCACAAACCTACATGAAGACAGTACATTCGTACACATAAAAAATAAATAAAATTAAAAAAAAAAGATAGCTGGCATTGAATTAAAAAATTAATACTAAATGGAGTAGGTGGTCCTAAAAGAGTCAACCTTCTTGTGCTCAAATCTGTAGGCCTGTATTAATGAAAGACTCTACAAATATTTGCATTTCTTTTTTAAGCAGATGAGTGTAAATGATGACCCTAAAAATCCAGACTAGCCTGGTGTGGTGGCAAACCCTTTAATCCCAGCACTCTAGAGGCAGAGGTAGATGGATCTCTATGAGTTCAAGGCCAGCTTGGTCTACCTAGGGAGTTCCAGGACAGCTGGGGACTACAGGGAGACCCTGTCTTAAAAGACAAAAAGTAATCCAGACTATAGCACAGGTGTGAGGAAAATATTTTTACTCATATATCACCTCAGAATACTAACAAATCATAATTTTATTTATTTTATTTTATGTGTATGAGCGCATTGCCTACATGTGTATAAGTGCACCTGTGTAATGCAATGTCCATGGAGGTCAGAACTCCTGGAACTGGAGTGACGGATGGTTATTAGCTTCCATCTAGTTTTTGGGAACTGAGTACAGGTCCTCTGCAAGAGCACCCAGTGCTCTTAACCACTGAGCCATCTTTCCAGACCTGAAATATATTACTAAGTCATAAACTTCAACATTCCTCAAAAGAAAAGCAAGTAAAAATTGTTTAATTTGGTCTCTAAACGTAAGTCTCCTGCCACATAGAACAACAACAACAACAAAAAGATAAAGACATTAATGAATCTCTTAACTCACACGAATAAAGCTCACTCATGCAACAAAGAGCCAGAAACTCAAAAGGACACAAATGGCCAAAGTATGGATCCTTGGACAGGACACCTACATTAAGCTTCACTCACACAGGGCTCAAGAACCATTGTGGAAAAGAGGGTGGAAGATTGTAAGAGTCAGGGGTAGGTCTGTGACTATATGGAAATATAATCATACAGGCACTGGGGACCCTGCTTATATGATCCTATAGCAGAAGTATCAGCATGCGTAAGACCTCTGAAAACTGAAGCAGACAAAACTCAACATAGAACAGGGTAAATGGGCATAAATTCCTAATATTAGCAGAACTATTGGCAGCTGATTACTCCTGGGTGAAAAAGAGCTGATCTTAAAGTGAGGGACTCTGGATGGGCTGACTAGAACTCAGTGGATGAACTTGCACTTAGGAACATATAGGGACAATAACTTTACATAATGGGCCTTGACATAAATGAGTGTATGAATACCAGTGAAGAGTGGTGTGGAAGGGTGGCAGTGAGGAAGGAGCTATACAGGAGATTAAGATTGATTCAGATGCTCTGTATGAAACACACAAAAAATCAAAAAGTAATTAAAATAATTTGGCAAATATTCTAAAAAATTGAACAATGCTGGGGCTAGAGAGATGGATCAGAGGTTAAGAGCCCTGACTGCTCTTGCAGAGGACCTGGATTCTGTTACAAGCACCCAAATCTTGGATGGTGGCTAACAACTATCCATAACTCCAGTTGCAGGGTATCTGACTCCCTCTTTTACCATCCACAGGCACTGCACAACATGTTTGCACATACCTATATGGAGGCACAATACTCAAACAGATAAAACAAAAATAAAAAGTTAAAAAATGAATGATGCTAATGAAAGTGGATTCATACATCAGTATACTTGTAATGCTTCAACAGAGTCAAGGATATTAGATAATGAAGATGACAAATTCTCAATGAGGAAGATGACTTCAGTGACCTGGTGGAACTGGTGCTCTCTTCTTAGTCTGAAATACATATCTTGCTAATATGCCTCAAAAATAGTGAAGAAAAATAAAGGCTGAAACTGTAGCACAATATTCAGAAACTTTACTTTAGATGTTGTGCCAACTTGGCTATAGAGACTCAGTATATCAATATTAATAAAATAGATGGTATCAGGTTTTATAAGCAATCTTATAGCTTCATCCTGAAGAACAATTGATAAAACTTGCAATTTGCTCCCCCAAAAGTCCCAGAACCTTCTGATAACCAAACAAGCTAATAATCACAGTTATAGAAAAAAAATCCCCTCAATATGATAAGAATGGTTATTTCCACTAAGCCACTAAGCACAGTTCACTGAATATTTTATTGCTATTAAAGTTTGAAAATTATCCCTGCATACTCCATTGAGAAAGCCTAGGTATCACACTGGTAACACTATTATAGGAGGGTCTGGAAACTTCAGAAATTAAGGTTTAGTGTAAGGAAGTAGGTTGTCTGGAGCTCCTCCCTAGGAATGCATCCTGCCTTGCTCTTTGCTATGTATTGTCTTCATTGTCTGCTTCCTGTCTGCCATGATGTGAATTGCATCCCTCTGCCACACTTCCCCTGAATGATGAGCTGATACCTATGAAAGTGTGAACCAAAATAAATCTTTATTCTTTTAGATTATTTCTGCTAGTTATTTTGGTCCCTTTGACAGGAAAAGGAACCCATAGGTTTACATTTTTACAGCATTTGTCTCACAAGTATGTATTAGATATTCAGGGCTATTTTCAAAATGTGGCTTTTCACTCATACATGAAACAAAAGCAAAGAAGACAAGGTGAACGGAGACCCATTTTCCACATTTTGAGCTGTAATTAACATATGTAAATTTCATCCGTAGCTTATTTGCCAGAATTTGTTACACAGTCCTCACTAACATTAAAGCACCTTTCAGAGAGAGAAACTTGAAATGTTTGAAGATTACTAGTCTCCACATCAAGACAAGGGTAAACTGACATTGTCCTATGTTCTTTCATCCAGGAATTATTAGTTAAATTAAGATTCATAGTTATATCTAGAGATCCTGCAGGGCCTTTGGAAGAGGAGGAACATAATTTTATGAGGAAAACCAGTGTTGTTGTTCATTTAGTTGTCAGGAATAGGCTAATGGTTTTACATATATTATCTAATTGATACTTTTAGCAACATTATGAGAAATGTTATACTGTTACAGATAAGCAATTTCAGGGACTGGAATTAAGAAATCACTTGGCTTGCTGGACATGGTGAATCATACCTTTAATATCCCAGGACCTGGAAGGCAAAGTCAGACATCTCTGTGAGTTCAAGGCCACCCTGGCCTATAAAGTGAGTTTCAGCTCAGCTAGGGATACAGGGAGACCCTTTCTCAAAAAGACCAAAAAAAAAAAAAAAAAAGAGAGATTACACAGAGAAAGGTAACTTTAATATGTGGCTCACAATATAGTATCTACAATGATGAGGTTTTAAAACCTTGGTTGCACAGTGTTCCAAGTATGTGAATTTGAGCCAATAATTGAAACATCTCCTGATTCTTTGCCTAACAGAGGACATAATACACTAGCAAAGGGATTTTCATTTTTAAGTGTATATAGTATTGAAATTATATGAAATGAAAGAGGATGATTAAAATCATGTAAAACTTGCTACCCAGAGTTTAGCAAATATTAATGCATTATTAATGCTCAGTTGTTAATAGGTATCCTCAATAATGTAAAAGAGTGTTTTATCTTTAGAAAAAATATATTTTGCTTAGAATGCTTATCTACTGTGAATAATGATATCATCTAATAATATGAATCTCTGAGATTTATAGGAGGGGTTATAAGCAGCCCAAACTACCTACCCCTCAGCAAGAACTCATAATTTGTGATATTACATAGCATAGATATTTTTACAGCCTCCAATTCAAAGTTTCTCAACTGAACTAGTTCCTTCTATATGTAAGATAGTATAATCATTGTTGTCTTTTATGAGATAGCCTGAAAGGGCAGGAGCCGTTTTAAAGAGATGGACTGTGAATTTGCCATTATCCTGTATCTGACCCTAGAATAATTGTTCTTCCAATTAGGTAAGCTTCACACATAATTACAGTGACAAGGCCATGTAAACATTTTTATTAAATTCAAAGAATTGGCAGTGTTTCTGGAAGAAATTTCACAATGAAAAAATAGTAAAGTATTAGTAGTCCAAAAGCCTGAGGTTTTGTTTTGCAAATCATACATATAGATATATTTACCATGCATACTAATCACATATATAAAGTTCTCATGATACATATAAATAAATAAATAAATAAATAAATAAATAAATAAATAAATATTATTCATGTATACTGATTTGTTTGACCAAGTAATAAACTGGACAGAAAACCTTTTTTTACTCAAACTCTTTTCCTGTATATTTTGTCTAGTTTATGTAAACTTCCACCATTTTTGAAAATTTCATTATATCCATAGCAAAGATACATTGCTTATGGGTATAAGAAATTGAAAACATCAACATTTTACAGGTTCCTTAAAATATGTACACATTTCATTTTGTTCTTCATAACTCTTATAGGTTTTCTTGATTTATAGCTCAAGACTTTTTACTGGTTTTATATCCTGGCAAAAAACCCTTGATCCCATTTACAGCGAAGAACAGATCTTAAAGAATAAAGTTTAGGGCTGGAGAGATGGCCTAGCGGTTAAGAGCGCCGACCGCTCTTGCAGAGGACCCGGGTTCGATCCCCAGCACCCACATGGCGGCCAAAAACCGTCTGAAACTCCAATTCCAGGAGAACTCCAGTTCCAGGGGAATCTGAGACCCTCTTCTGACCTCCGCGGCATTGCATGACACGGGTGCACAGACCTGCATGCAGACAGTACATTCATACACATACAGAAATAAATAAAATTAAATAAAAAAAATTTAAAAAAAAAAAAGAATAAAGTTTAATCATAACCACATGCAAAATTAGAGCTTTAAAAACTAAACACCTGGTGCACGCCTTTAATCCTAGCGCTTGGTAGGCAGAGGCAGGCTGATCTTTGTGAGTTCAAGGCCAGCCTGGTCTACAGAGTGAGTTCCAGGACAGCTGGGGAGCTACAGGGAGACCCTGTCTTGAAAAGACCAAAAAAAAAAAAAAAACTAAACACCATCACAATCATGACTCATCTCATTCAGGTTTTGCTTGTTGTTCGTTATCTGACTCAGCTATGACAATTATTTATGCCATGAATTATTGTCATACTGTTAAGTACAGCATTGCAAACAGCAAGATCAATCTTTTTTTATTTATCCTTAACCAGTCATCCTTCCTGGAGCCAACAAAAGTAAATTATATTTCTGTTAAGTATTTATTGAAAATATTGCATTGTATCTTAAAAAGTTGGAGCCAAATGGGAAGCTAATCAATATGAACAAATGGTATAGTTTCCTTTCATCAAATATCCTTTAAAACCCCAATCGAATGGCCTTCAGCTAGAATTCCTATAGTCTGTGATATGAAACAAAAGAACTTCTAATCTTCAACCCTATGCCTGTCTGCCTTTCCACACATTTCTCTGCAACTAAACTTTTTTCACAAACATATTTCATCTCTGAGGAATTCCCTTGGTGCCCATTGCTACTACACTGAAGAACTTCATTTCTACCTCCCCTGGAGCTTTTGAGGTAAACCTTAAGTCACCTTCCCACAACTGTCTTTGCTGCCCTCTGTTTTCAAGCTAGTGGTCATATTGGTGCTCTACAACAAAAATGATCCTTCCTCCTAACTTGCAGTGGCTTTCTAGGTCTGGAACGAGTCTAATATTTGCCTTGATGCTCATGAAGTCTGGGACTCCCCCAGGTACCTCATCACATAATTACCCCTTATTTACTCTGTTTTAGGTGCATTAATTTCCTTTCAATTGTTGAAAATAAATAAGCATTTGCTTTTACCTCAGCGGAAGTTTTTTTTCTTCTCCCTTCACTATACTGATGGCACCCTCTTCCTTATTTTCCTTCAAATCTCTTTTTTATTTGAAACCCTTCTCACTATATTCAAACACTTATACACATACACACCCCCTGAGGTAATTTAGTTTCCTTCCCACTTCATCTAGCCTCTTGAAGCTTTACTTTCTGTTACATTACTGATTGCATGCTTTTTTTCTTTGGGATAAGGTCCTGCTGTTACTCATAGAAAATACAGCTCCTAAAGATAAAGATTATTTTCTGATTCATTTCACCAATAAATTTTTCACAACTAGAATAGTGTTTAGTAAACATTAAGCACTCACTGAAGAAAGAAAAATAATGTGTGAGTGAGTAAGTGAGTGAATGAGTGAGTGAGTGAGTGAATGAGTGAATGAGTCAGTCAGTCAGTCGGTGAATCAGTCAGTGTGTAAATGTGGCTTTATGGCTAAAATCAAGCCTGCTCCAGCAACGTTCCATCTATGTGACCTGTGTCACTTTCCTGTGTGAAACTTACAAATGTGTGGATCTGGTGCTCTCTTCCCTTCATGCACTATTTCTGCTTTAAATTTTTTCCTCAATGCAACCTACACCTTTACTTAGCAGTACCTAAAGCGTAAAATTAGATCTTTACTTTTGTTATTTTATTTTTATTTTATGTGTATGAATGTAATAATCCCTGCATGTGTGTAAGTGTGACTGTGTCCTATGATTCCTCTGGAGGTCAGAAGAAGGCATTCAATTCCCTGGAGTTATGGATGGTTGTTAGCTAACAGGTGGGTACTGGGAATCAAACCCAGGTCCGCTGAAACAGCACCCAGTGCAGTTAACTATTGAGCCATCTCTCCATCCCCAATTCTTTAACTTTTTAAACCTTTCTTTAATTTACAGTTTCTTTTAAGATTTTACTACCATTTTCCATGAATTACACGATCTTATTCTCTTTCCTCTGTGTTGTGACCAAATAAACAATAATCAATTTATGGTAAGAGTTTATTTGCCTTGCTATTATGGGAGAATCAGTCATCAAGATGGAGAAGGCATGAAAGCGAAAATTAGACGTTACTGATCACATCGTGCCACATTCAGGAAGGAAACACCTTTATCTTCTTTAAGCAGTCCAGGAATTCTGCTTAGGAAAAGTTTTCTCACCTCAAGGATCATTCTCCAGATAGTCCCTCACATGCATGCAGAAGGGTTATCTTCTAGTTGATTATAGGTTCTGTCAATGTGACAATCAAGGTAGACCACCGTATTTTCTTGAAATAAATTTGGACCAAAAACTGTTTTACATATTTTATAAATTTGCAGAGCAGAAACCTAGATGAACCAACAGACTCTTTTAGTCTAGAATCTGAGTCTACTTGTATAATTCAAAACCCTCAGTTTTCCTAACTATATTGTATGACTTGGGAGAATTTGGATCAGCTCTTTACTAGATGCTTTTATTTGTGTGTCTTAACACAAATAAATAAACAATAGCATAATAAACAAGTGAGGAAGATTCAGTAAATGATTCAAAAACCAATTAAGAATAACCATTAAACAGATCCTAAATCTACCTTAAAGATATTTATGATTATTGAACTATATTTCTGTAATAGCTTATCTAGTTATGCAAACAAAATTTGATGATATACATTGTTAAATAATTAAAACAAAGAAAAATTATAAAACATTCTCTAATAATATAGTAATATGACTTTTTAAAAACCCGTTAGCATTTTATCTTTTTTCTTTTCTTTTTAGTTGAATTTTACATTTTCTTTTTTATAATGTTTTTATTAATGTTTTGTATATTTCAGACATCGTTTCTCAGTTCAGTTTATACATATTCCCCTTTGACTTTTAATACAATACAAATCAAAATAATTAAAACAAATTTATAATCAAATACAAATTTCTCTAAAGCATGCTTATTAATTCTACACGGAATATCTTATATTTTAAGTATTTGAATGGTCAAAACTAACCTTTTTCTACTCCTGTGATATGTTTTGTTTAATAACTCACAAATCTTCCTCCATACCGATTCTTACAGACTTACCCCATGAACAAAGGCAATCTCATAAAAATGAAAGCTCAAGAGCATGCTCCTCTTTAATTATGTGTCACACCCCTCAGGTACTTGTGTCATTTTTTGTTTATTGTTACATCCTATAGGATAAGGCAAATCACACCTAATCAAGAAAATTCATAAAATACAAAAGGTACGTCACTATTTTAGAAAACTTAATGGAATGGTATTCAATGAAAACTTAGTGTTGCATGAAATTTTTACTACATATCTGAATACACTTAAAAAATTGATTTAATACAAAATATCAATGGACATAATAATTGAGAGACTAAAAATCTACTGACCTGCTATAAACTTAAGTCGAGCATTTTAAAATTGCATTACAATAGCTAAGTTTTCTAGAAAATTTTCTATCAAATTAACATTTTGATCAAATCTATAGTAAAATTCAACAGAATCTTACCTAGCGTACCAGTACACGTGGGCTTATTTGTTAATCCTTTTATTGATTAATTCTATATTTCATTCATTGTCTTTCCATCCAATTTAGACACATTTCTCTCTCCCTGTCCCCATCCCACCCCTGTTTATACCTTCTGCCATATAAGTCTTGCAACTTTCTCTCATCTTTCCAAAGAATTTCCCTGCAGAAGCTTGTTGTTTTGGGCAGAATTTAACTCTATCATTCAGTTCCTTTATCCAGTCTTTATGTTGTTGCTTTTCCCTCCCCTTTGTATTGTTCCAACATATGCCTATATAATCATCTCATATGCATCAAAATTCTGACCTTTGAGAATAAACTGTATGTTAATTCCAAAATATGTTTAGGAATTCACATTTCCCCTTTTAATTTTATATTACCCTAAAATATGAATACATACCTTCCATACATATACAGTAGTTACAAAGTCTGAAAATAAGTGGTGGGTCAATTCTAGAGCCCATTATGAGATTTATATTATAACAACATAGTTGATTTCAGAAAAAAAGAAATATAAGGATAATGTTGTTCAGCTTGCCTTTTGACTGGAGATTTGGTGTTAGAATCTAGAAATGAGGGAAACCATTTGATTTTCTGGGACTGTGTTACTTCACTTAGCATAATGGCTTTGAGTTCCATCCATTTACATGCAAATTCATGATGTCATCTTTCTTTACTGCTGAATAGTAGTCCATTGTATAGATGTACCACATTTTTGTCATCTACTCTACTCTGTTGAGGGGCATTTGGGCTGGTTCCAGCTCTTCACTATTGTGAAGAGAGCTTTAATAAACATAGATGTGCATGTATATTTGTGGTAGGATACATCTTGTTGGTAAATACCCAAGAGTGGTATGACTGGGTCAGGTGGTAGGCTCATTTTGAGTCTTTTAAGGGTTCTCCACACTGCTTTCCATGATGGTTATACAAGTTTACATTCCCACCAGGAGTGGATGAGTGTTCCCTTTTCCCTACAACCTCTCCAGAATTTGGTGTCTTTTGTTTTCTTGATCTTAGCCAGTCTTATTGGAGTGAGTTGATATCTGAGAATGGTTTTAATTTGCATTTCCTTAATTATGAATGATGCTGAACACTTTTTAAGATATTTCTCAGCCACCTTTACTTCCTTCCCACTGGTGAAGTCTCTGTTCAGCTCTTTACTCCATCTTCTGTGTAGGTCACTTGTTTCTTGTTTTTTGAGTAGTCTATATATTATTGATGTTAATGCTCTGTCAGGTGTTTCACTGGTGAAGATTTCCTAACACTCTGTGGCTTTTCTCTTCACTTCCTTGATTGTTTCTTTTGCTGTACAGAAGTTTTTGAGTTTGATGAAGTCCCATTTGTCAAGTGTTGACCTTATCTCCTGTGCAGCTGCTGTCTGATTTAGAAAGTCTTTTTCTATGACTATGTCTTGTAGGTTGTTGCCAACTTTTTCTTCTATTACCTTCAGGGTTTTGGGTTTCATGTTGAGATCTTTGATCCACTTGGAGTTAATTTTTGTACAGGGTGAGAGGTAGGAGTTTAATTTTATTCTACAAATGGTGATCTAGTTTTGCCAGGACCATTTGCTGAAGATGCTATCCTTCCTCCATTGAGCTTTTTTTGCCCCTTTCTCAAATATGAGGTGGCTGAAATTGTATGAGCTCAAGTTTGGATCTTAAATTTTGATAATGTTAAGAGAACTTATATTGTGGGTGTATATGCACAGCAGAAGTCTTCCTCTATCACCTTCTGGTAGGCTTTTTCACTAAACATAAAGCTGGCAATTTCCTCTAGGCTAGCTGGCCTAGCAAAGCTTCTGGAATCTTCCTGTCTCTGCTCTACACCCAGGCACATATTGTGAGATAGACCTGGCCCATTTTTGGATTTCTGCGGATTGTTGTCCAAGTCATCCTGCTTACACAGCAAGTGTTCCTACACAGTAATCCATTTCTGAAGGCTGCATATTAATTTTTAATGAAGAATACTACCTTTGGATATTCAGGCTGCTATTACAAAATAGCAAAGACAGGGTACTTTAGGAACAACAAAAATCTGCAAAATTTCAGTGGCTGAAATGCCAAGAAAATGATACTGGAAGATTTTGTGGCTGGGAAGTTCACCTGCTTACTATTGTTTCATTGACAGTGCTGTTTTTACTACAACCACACAGAAAGAATGAAGGGTCTTTTGAGTTGCTCCTATGAGGTACAAGACTCAATCAAGAATACTGTATGCTATTTACCTCCTCAAAATCAAATTTCCTCACACTATCACATTGAGACTGTGATATCAGTATATGAATTTGAGGATTAGTCCCAGACAATCAACCATTGTGCTCTGGACCTGACTTCCTGATATACTCAGTTTTGCAAAATTCATTCATTCCATTGTAATATTCATGAAACTCATCTTAGTACCAACTTAATAGTTTAAAGTCTAAAGTTTTCTATATAAAGATCATCTAAATCAAATAAGATTGAAACAAGAGATCTTATTCAGCATCTGGAAAATTTTCCCACAGCCTGCAACCAAATTTTAAAATGACATCTATATAATAAAGCAGGCATAATAAAACCATTGCAAGTAGGAGATGTGTGAAAAGATGGAGAATAGTTACAGGTCTGGGGTCTGAACCCTGTAGGTGAAAGAACCATTTTGTCTAGCTCTTGCTCTGTTCTATCTGCTCCACTGTGTCTGCAGTTTTAGGGTGAGAAGTGGTGTCCCAAGGGTCCAGACAGCCTTGTGTTCTTAGTTTTATGTAATCCCACTTCACTTGTCATTGTTCTCTGCAGGGCCACAAACTTTAAAGTTTGGCTCCTCCCATAAGAGATGATAGTCCCTCCCCTAATAGAAATACTGCCTTAATCAAATATCAAGCAACATTATGTAGTATCTTTTTTATCTAATTGCCTTTTCCTATAAGGAACTATATATGATCAGAGATATCAAAGGCTCACATCTTGTAGTGAATTAGACTAAAGTCACAAGAAATATCCTCAACAGGTATTGTAGAAAGATGGGTGGAATATATAGCCCATAATATTATGATCTTTCCTCTAGTGTAGTAAAAACGGATTGGGTAAATCTGTATTTGCCATATTCAATTATGTCCCAACTCTATAAAGCATAGGCCCTGGGCTTCCTTCATCTTATAGGCTAAGCCACTGTCTGTCTTTGCTGTGTCTAGGTAGACTAAGTCAGAATAACACATATGATAAGACATTGCAGTGTGGACCCTTTCTTCTTTAGCTTTCTCAAATGAGAGGATCTTCATAAACATTGTCCCAGTTAGTCTAATATGTGTGCTCTCAAATAACTTGTATTTTTAGCTATTAAGTGTCTAGTCATTAGAAATCACTTTTCAGTTAAGTCGAGAAATATATGATATGATACATTCAGTTGAGACAGGTAGACTCCACTGCAGAGGAACACAGAGAAAATGAACTCCATACCTTTAACCTATTACCAATGAAAACCATGATTTTATTGTCTGTAATGAAATATCAGCTTATGTTATAAGGTCAGAATGTTTAAAGAGAAAGAACCTTAATGTGTTAGAAATAACCTAAACTTCTCAGGTTTAAGATGTCTCCAAAATAAAAAAAAAATAATCAAAGAACATATTGTTACCCAAGGAAAACCCTAAATAAATCAGCTTACTTTACTTTGTCTGAACTTGAAAAAAACACTAATGTTGAATGTCACAAAGCAGAACAATTCATTATTAGTTTCCTACTGTTTTTACTACTTAGGATGTGTCTAGTTTGTGATTTTGATAACAGAATTTGGAGGTGTTGCAAGGATTTGAGTGGCACTTTTATTAAAATGCTCTGACTCTCTTTTTTATTGTATACAATTTTAATACTCCCATTTACTTTCTAAAACACAGATGACAAAGACACACTATTTATTTCACATAGATGGTGGTCCCATTTAAAGGACAATATTGGTATACCATCACAATTCTAGAGAAAATACTTGCCATAGGATAAAAAATTAACAGCCAGTAATACAACTGAACACTGGACCCCCAGTTCAGACAAATACAAAGCCAGGAAAACTTCCATGAGGTTAAGTTTTTTAGCAGTTGCACACATAGGACACAATGCTGAAATTTTTGTGGACAGAGAACATTTCAAGATCAGTTCCATGTCTTGGGCTCTCTCTCCCTGCCTGATTTCTGAAGGGCAGAGTTTGATGTTCTCCTGAGAGGGGAGTCAGACATGGAGCATTCTAGGGGGCCAGGAAGTTCCTGGTAACTGTGATGGAAGCACCCAGCGGAGATGATCCCAGACTTGCTCTGACTCTTTAATGGAGCTACAGCTCTCTAAATGGATGATTAACACTGAAAGAAAGACAAAGCATCTCTGTTTTCGTATTGTGTATTCCCCCATCTTAGTGTGTGAGTCAGATTCAACTCAGGTCTTCAGATTAACATGTTAATCATTTTAAAGTTAACTCCCAGGACTCTAACCCAGAGTGAAATTGCCTTATTGCTCATTATAATTCATATATGCTTCCTCTAACCCACCCCTATTGTTTCTTGGCATCTCAGTCACATACAGTACCTCAGCCTTAATATAAGTTCCAAACAAGGTCATTTACACTATGTGATGAGTAACTCATTTATTCATGGATTAGCTTGCTAACATCAAGGTTAAAATGCTTGAAAACAGAAAGAAAATGTTTTCTGAAATTTTGCCAGTTACCAATATACAATTAATAAACTTTACTCCAGAAAAATAAAGAAAATTAAGTCTTCAAGTAGAATAAATAAAAACGAATTCAAACAAGAAGAAGGAAGAGAAGGGGAAAGGAAAATGAAGGAGGAAAAAATAGAGGTGGAAGAATAGAAGGAAGAGCTGGAAGAGATAGGCTTGCTGCTGTTTCATTCAGAATAAAGGAGTTCAGTCTAAAGTACCAAATAAAGAGTCTTGACTGTGTTACACATAGCATACGTTGGTAACATTTTTGTTTCCATAGTCTAAAGTACCAAATAAAGAGTCTTGACTGTGTTGCACATAGCATACGTTGGTAACATTTTTGTTTCCATACATTAAGGTTCTTTTTCCACTATCACAGCTATTCTTGCTCTGACACCCTCTTCTAACCCGGGTGCACAAACCTACATGAAGACAGTACATTCATACACATAAAATAAAATGAATAAAATTTAAAAAAATTAATGGAGGATCTTGATTTGATTTAGGTTTCTTCCCTGAGGAAGAGTATACACATGGCTTTCAGGATCCAAAAAGAAGGCATCGCTGGAATGACTTTCATTCTTGCCTGTTCTAGTGATCAGTACTGGATCTGGGAGGTGGCTTTCCACCAGACTCCTGCATCTCAGAGCTTCTTGTAGTTAGGTGTAGCCATGTAACTGATGTTTTTCAAAGAAATAAGATCAAAAGTTATGTGTTCTCTTCCCATCTGAAGAGTTTAAAATGGAGGAGCTCCTGGCTCCAGCCAGCAGCACTTTTCCACTTGAAAACATTTGATAATAAAACCCTGGGGGATGGTAGATTCATAAAATGAAGAAGCGTGGGTCACTGACAAATCACTCGGAGTGGAGCCATACTCTGAATATGAATAATTTCCTCGAGCTGTTATGTGAACATAAAATAAATTTCTATGGCATTATGGCTTAACACATTTGAGCCTATCTGTTCCAGCTTAGGTAAAAGGCTGTTGAAGTTAACAGCAAAAAATGGTGCTTGTTTACCTAAACAGACTGATTTATTAGTGCTTGTAGGAGGAACAGATGACCCAAATTCATTAATATCAGAACAGTTTGAAATTGGGTAATGAAACGCATGGCATAGCAAAATTATATAGACACAGGAAAAATAATAAAGACCAGGTTAAAATTTCTCCAAAGAAAGGAACACGTCCAAGAAGGTAACTGTTATGCACAGACACTTTGATTTTCCAAAACATTAGTTAGTAACAATATCTAATGATGAGATAATATAGCTAATTTCAATATTAGGTGTACTTTAATATGTGTGTCATTATAAGTCACCAGCTCATTAGTTCTCACTAATATGTGAGGCTTTAAAATAGTCAATTAGTATACAGTCTAGGGTAGCAGATCTCTCTTTCAATAAATTAAATGTTGATTGGAGATTCAGTTTGGGGCATTTGTGAGATATTTGGGACAATGAGCATATTAAATATTGGGAGCACTAACTTATTTAAACATTTTGATCTCCTTGTGTCCCTCTCTATTTAGTTTTACTCTGGTATGACATCATCTGTGCAGACACTCCAAACTCTTTTCACTTTGTCCCTTTGATGACCGTTATTCCTCATCATATAGTGCTGGCTCTAGACACTACCTCTGACATTCCTGCCATCCTCCACAATTTCATTATGGCATAGAATTTTGAATGACTATTGCAAACATTGTCCACCTTATTCAGGCGATTTACAAGGAACTTCAGTTTACTAGACTGTAGAAAAATATCTGCTGTTTCTCTTGACACATTCTTGTAAAAATCATTCTCCAAATAGTGAATATAATCTGTATTCTATCACACTTCTTTTTTTCTTTGCTTCATTTTTATTCTTTCTTTCTTTTTTTCTTTCTTTCTTTCTTTCTTTCTTTCTTTCTTTCTTTCTTTCTTTCTTTCTTTCTTTCTGTTTTTCAATTATGCATGTGTGGGGGTTTATATGGGGGTTTGCACACATGTGCCCTACAGAAGAGGGCACTTAATATCCTTGAGCTGTAGTTCTTGACAGTTGTGCACCATCAAGTTTAGGTGCTAGGAACCAAACAGGTCCTCTGCAAGAGAAGTTGCACACACACACACAAAGTATTGTTAACTTCACATTGTGTATATAGCCACTGACCAGCACACAAATTTGATTCTTTCTTACAACAGAAATTAATATGTATTTTACTTCCAGAACCTCACCATTCTTCTCCCTGGAATTAATCCTATTTAGAAAGCCTGAGTATATCAGAATGATTTTACATACCCCCAAAGCACATATCATAATACATTATTTAACATTCAAGTTTGCAACCTCAGAGCTCAGAGCAAGGAAGCCACAGAATTATGTGTATTCCAGTTAAAATAAACATTTTGTTGACCCACTCAGACTTTTAGTAATATTGACACCTAAAAATGTGCTATAAGGAGTTAAGGTTTCTTCTTTTTTTTTTATTCGGCCACCATGTGGGTGCTGGGGATCGAACCTGGGTCCTCTGTAAGAGTGGTCGGTGCTCTTAACTGCTAGGCCATCTCTCCAGCCCTAAGGTTTCTTCTTATGTATGAAACTTTTACCCTTTCTTTTTCATGATGACTATTTTTAAGGGTGGAACTGAGCCCAATATCTCTGATATTTAAAATTTAACCACCACTCTCTCAAGAGGTAACACCAGCAATATATGAGGAAACTTGCAAGACTAATGGACTTGTAATCATTGGCTTTAATTATCATTATAATTCATTATAATAACTTAAGGATTCTTGGTTATTATCCTTTATGTTTTTGGAATTCAATTTCACCTTTAATTTTATATTACTCTAACATATGCATACATACCCTCTCCCTATATACCATAATTACAATGTCTGAAAATAAGTGGTAGGTTCATTCTATATCCCATTAAGCTATTCAAAGTATAATGGTAGAGTTGCTTTCAGGTTATAGGATGATCACCCATGCCTAGTTTTACCTTTTTCTGCTAATAACATTTTTCCAAGATCCAAGGTCTTTGATATATTCCTCAAGATCATATTCAGCCATCATAATAATGCCCTGCATTTAAAACTTTTCTGGTAACTTTTCTCTTAATTTCATCCTTTAAAAGAAACCTAAATAGCTAATTACCACTGATAGCAGGACTCATGGAATCTGTGCTAACAGATTATACCACCACTACATTTCCTTGTTGACCTCACCTACTGAACCATAATCACTCCAGTCAATCACTCCATGTGGATTTTCTATTCTGAATGACTTCCAGTAGATTTATACTTTGTTTTATGGCATGTTGATCTTTGTAACCACCGAGAATATTTTCCAATGTCCTGATTAACAGTTTTTGACTTCTTAAGTATATAACAACTTTAACTCTAATCAGACCAGCTTCTTCTCTATGACCACCATCCCAGACATCTTTAAACATTCCATCTCCCCATATTAGAACAACTTAAAGTAGCTCAATCATATTTTTTACTATTTATTTTACCATTCAATTCATTTAACTAGAATGTTTTCAATTCTTTAGTCTCCGTAAAATGACATAAATCTCAGTATGATTTCACTTTGTATTCTATATCATGATTCTTTTATTTTTACTGTTAATATGTAGTTAGACATCTTTCAGTTGCATGTATTTTGTGCACAAATTAACCATGTCTGCTCATGTTTAAGGAAAATAAAAATTAACATTAATCCTAAGCAAATGTTAAGTGATTACTGTTAATTTTCTTAGTCTACACCACTTCCCCATGATTTTTATAGAGTAATGTGACATGATACAGAATGTTTATGAACATTTTTCGAGGTCATATAAAGAGTAAATGCAAAAACAGAGATATAAATTGTAGTTGTTTTTCTTTTGATCTCATTTTCTTTTTTACTTTAAAAAGCTATTTTAGCTATTATTTTTATTTTATGTGTGTGAATGTATTACCTGCATGTATGTAAGTCCACCCCTGTTGTGCAATGCCAGGAGGTCAGAGAAGTAGTCGAAATTCCCTGGAATTTCAATTATATACAGTTGTTAACTGCCACATGGCTGTTGCTAATAGAACCTGGGTTCCCTACAAGAGTAGCCAGTGCTTTTAACCACTGAGCCATCTCTTTCTAGATTGTCTTTATCAAATATAAAATCCAAGACTTTACATTTAAGATCTTGATCTTAAATATTCCACTCAAATATATTTAATCCCAAATGCATTGTAATATTATATTTTGGAAAACAAGAAAGGTCACTCAAATAAATTGTGCTTAAATGTGCACCCTTAAAATACATAACACAATCCAAATAGGATATAAATTACTTAGTTTGACCACATTAATTTCTTGTTAAATTTAGAAATTGTATAGTTTATTAGTCCTTCTTCAAGGCAGAAAGGGTCAGCACAAAGTAACAGTAATTAACCAAAATTTAACGAAGGAAGTATTTACAAATTTGTGAACAACAGCAAATGGCTAGTGAAGTACTTACAGGGTGAAAAAGATGAAGCTCAATTAACTTGAGGGTCATGGAGAAAGGATGGTTAAGAAAGGTCAGAATGAAATTGAGTTGGAAAACTGGTTCTAGACCAACTTTATGAAAATGGAGGCAAATTTGCATCCACAAAAACAAAGACAGAATTGGGAAAATAAGAACCTGCATCTATTCTCTTGTCTCCAAAGTGGAGTATTTTCCGTTGGCCAAAGTGAATTAGCACTGAAGGAAGCCTCTGAAATCCAGTCAGCCTTCCACGGCTGAAGTCCAGGCAATAGAGACAAAGAAGAGATGAACGTGGAAATCAAAAGCTATCAAACTCATGCATTTAAAAATATGTCTTTGGCTGGGTGTGGTGGCGTACATCTTTAATCCCAGCACTGGGGAGGATCTCTGTGATTTCAAGACCAACCTGGCTTACATAGCGAGCTCCAGACCACCTAGGACTAAAAGGGAGACCCTGTCTCAAAAAGACCAAAAAAAAAAAAAAATGTCTTTGGTATGCTTATGAAGGCTACACATTTCAACTATTATTCAAATAAGAAACCACTAAAAGATCTTTACTGTTTTCTGCTTCTCAGAATTACTTAGTCTTACCTTAGTCTTACTCTGGTATTACTCCAATCTTGGAATGTCACTCTTTTTTTTTTTTTTTTTTTTTTTTGGTCTTTTTGAGACAGGGTCTTCCTGTAGCCCCAGCTGTCCTGGAACTCACTCTGTAGACCAGGCTGGCCTTGAACTCAGAAAGATCACCTGCCTCTGCCTCCCAGGTGCTAGGATTAAAGGCGTGCGCCACCGCGCCCGGTAAAATGGTTTTTCAAATGTTGCATACTTGAAATTTTATCATAAATAATTATGTTATCATTAGTAATTTTAGCATAAGTATTTATGCTTTTTAAATTAATTTATTTATTTGTTTTATGTGTATGAATGTACTGTCTGCATGTAGGTTTGTGCACCCGTGTCATGTGTCATGCAATGCCATGGAGGTCAGAAGAGGGCGTCGGATTCCCCTGGAACTGGAGTTCTCCTGGAATTGGAGTTTCAGACAGTTCTCAGCCGCCATGTGGGTGCTGGGGGATTGAACCCAGGTCCTCTGCAAGAGCAGTTGGCGCTCTTAACGCTAGGCCATCTCTCCAGCCCCTTAAGTATTTATATTTTAAAAGTACAGATAGCTATTGGTTAAAATGAATATGAAGCTTTCAGGTGACTCAACTTGATTTTATATAAGTGATGATTTAAAAAATATTTATTAGGGCTGGAGAGATGGTTCAGTGGTTAAGAACACCAGCTGCTCTTGCAGGGGAAATAGGTTCTATTCACAGCACCCACATGGCAGCTAACAATCATCCCTAACTCCAGTTCCAGGGGAAACTGCCACCATCTTCTGACCTCTAAGGGGTTGAATGACAAGGGTTTGCCTACATACCTACAGGCAATATAGTCATATACATAATATCAAAATAATAAATAAAATATTTAAAAAATTAATAAAAATACAAGTTCTTTAAGCTACATTTGCAAGAAGTATTTTTAACAGACGTCATTGAAAATAAAAATCTTTATTGTTTTTCTAATTATTGTAATACAATTGAACAGAAATGTATAGGAGATAATTTCATTTATTAATACCTGGTGTTAAAGCTAAATTTCCTAGCATATGGGAGACCCTGTGTTTCCTCTCCTGCCCTGTGTAATCTTCTGGCTTATTAACACATTCATTAATTCCAGATTTCAGTACATGGAAGTGGAAACAGGAGAATTGTAGTGTTAAAATTACCCATAGTCAGTATGTAGGCCATCCTGGGCTAAAGGCTCTGTTTCAAATGAAAACGAAGCAAAATAATCTTTTAATATTCATATACTTTTTTAGTTTTCAAGTGAAAGTACAAACAGAATTTAGTTTAAAACATAATTATGATGGGAAAGGAAGGTAAGCTTATCTATCTTTTATGTTGCCTCAATAAAATTTTTTAAAATTATTTTTTTATTTTATGTGTAAGAGTATGTTAATTGCATGTATGTGAGTGCACCCCTGTCATGCCATGCCCACAAAGGTCAGAAGAGAGTATCAGATTCCCTTGTAACCTGAATTATGGACAGTTGTTAATCACCATGTGGATGCTGTGAATAAAATCTGTTTCCTTTGCAAGAGCAGCCAGTGCTCTTAACCACTGAGCCATGTCTCCAGTCCCCACAGTGCAATTTGTAAGAAATGTTTTGGATCTGGAATTCTTATGAAAAGGGCACAGGACACAAGGGCAAATGTGACACGAAAGTGGAAAGGAAGCGAGTAGAGATGGGAAGGCACAATAGATACACAGAGATGAAAAGAAAGGGAAAAGAAAGAGGAAAAAAATGCTAGAAAAATGCAATAATGAAAATAATTGTATGTAAGCTATAAAAATAATTCTTTTCAAAAAATGTTTGTAGGAGATCGGGGGATGTCCCCAAACCACCTGAAGCACAGGAATGTCCAAGTGGATTATTTGGAGAACCTTCAGAAAAGAAAGGGAAGAGTGAGTTAGACTTCCAATACAAAGCCTAAAGCTTAGAGAAGTCAACACTCCATAAGGAAGGAGAAAAGGAGAAAAACAAATCAATCCAACAAACAATGAAGGCATCTGAAGGAGGCAAGCAAAGCAAGCCTTCAACACAGTGAAGAGGCATTTAGGATTCTCATTGGAATACAGGCAAAGAGAAACCCACATGCCAGGGACAGGAAGAAGAGACAACATGGGAAAGGTGCAGGATAATTCCACACCAAGCTCTGCCAGCCCTGTGGAAGATTCCTACAGTGGGATCCCCCTGGGGATGGCCCAGGACACAGATATCAGAAATGCAATTGTGAACATAATTAAAGAAATCAAATACTATAAAGAGCAAGTCAGAGAACTAAGAAAAGAGAATGTAAAACTCAAGAAGGACCTAGAGAGAGAGAATGACAAACTCCGGAAGGAAGTGGAAATACCAAAAAGACCCCATGTTGAAAAAGATAAGGAAACCAACCAGAGTACCTAAGAGCTACAGGAAGAATTGAGAAGCTCCAAAAGGAAGTAGAAATACTAAAGAAATCAGAAGACGAAATGAAAAAGGAAATAAAAACTCATCCAATCAAGAGGAAAGGAATGGAAAAAGCCTCAGAAGTAGAATGCAGGAAGCAGAACAAAGAATATCAGACCTGGAAGATAACACAGAACAACAACAACAAAAAAAAACCTCAAGTAAAGATTATGAAAAATTTAAAAATACACAAAAGTGGAACAACCAGGAACTGTGGGACACTGTGAAAAGATCAAACCTCCACATCATAGGAATAGAGTAAGGAGAAGAATCCCAAGAATATGGTATTGATCAGATCTTCAACAGAATAATAGATGAAAATTTCCCCAAACTAAAAACAAACAAACAAACAAACAAAAAACAAAAAAACAATACAAATACAAGAAATACATAGATCTCCAAACAGACAAGATCAGAAAAGAAACTCTCCAGGCCATATCATAGTTAAAACTCTAGATGCCCAAAACAAAGACAAAATTCTCAAAGCCACAAGAGAAAAACAACAAGTTACATATAAGTGGAAACTTATCAGAATTACAGCTGACTTCTCAGTGCAAACTATGAAAGCAAGAAGAATGTGGAGCAAAGCATTCCCATTGTTAAAGGACTATAGATGCCAACCCAGGCTACTATACCCAGCAAAAATGTTTATTATAGTTGAAGGAAAGAGAAAAATCTTCCATGACATAAACAAGATTAAAGAATACATGTCCAGAAAGCCAACCCTTCAGAGAATACTTGAAGTGATTCAAAGGACAGAAGAAAGGAGCAACCATCCCCAGGCACCTAGAAAGACTAATTAATAAAAGCATAAATGCAGAAGTAGAAACCTAAACCAAAAATGCAAATGGATAATAAGGTGAAAGGAAGCAACACAAACCTATGAGTTATAACCTTAAACATTAATGGACTAAATTCCCCAGTCAAAAGACATAGACTGGGAGATTGGATTAGGAAACAGAATCCATCCATATGCTCTCTACAAGAAACACATCTTACCTTCAAGGACAAGCACCACCTTAAAGTGAAAGGATGGAAAAAAAATATTCCAAGCAAATGGTACTAAAAA